>KN824894.1:0-56881 GCA_000827395.1 Paxillus rubicundulus Ve08.2h10 | reverse complement strand
CACAGCCACCAGATCCAACCCAGTTCTACCTGCTGGCACCACCAATTTCAGGCAGCAGTAGTGTTGCCTCAGCTTGGCTTTTCATTTCTGTGGCTTTTTGTGCAGCTTTTGCTTGTAGCATCCACATTTCTTTGTGGATCTTGATGCTTCCAGTGAGTGAGATGTAACATCATGCTTCCCCTTCCAGATAAAAAAATAATTACACAAATCCATTTAACAATCACTGAGAAATAAGTCCAAAATCAGCATTGGTCAGCATTGGTTTCATTGGAGCTGACAAATAGCTTAAGTGACATAACTCAACATTGGCCAGTCCAATCCATGTAATTCTTTCTTTGGCTAGTAGGTGTGACTAGAAATTGCATTTCCTTCCCTACATGCATAAAGATCTGTGGTGAAATGGATGAGATAAAAAATGACAGCTTGAAGCTGCAGCAACACTAGGCAGCAGCCACTACCATGCAAATCAAAATGTTCAGCTGACTACCATGACACTTTCCTTCAACTCCTCCTTCAATGATGACCTACCACCTGTCACTGGCAGTAATCCCTCAACAGCAGGCCCATCTTCAGCATCCTGTTCATCTTCCTTTTGTCTATCATCATCTCTGGGAGATCCCCCATTAGATGTAGAATATTTTTTGCCTGCAGCTCCACAGCTGTAGGTTAGAATAGATGTTTGTTCCAGTTATTCTGAATTACTCAAATACTCAAGTTCCTGCCAAGTCCCATCAACTAGACACCATCCACCCTGCCAGGCTTTGCAGGAGTGGGCCTCCACCCAAGACTTTACTTTCTCTTTTTCCTCATTAGATGGAAAGTGCACTGCTTCTGATATATATAAATCAGGTCAAAGGATGGCAGTGATGACCCTATGTGCCATCAGGGACACTGTACCATGGCCCAGCCCAGCCCAGCAAGCTACAGCTGACTGGCCAAGAGCATTCCCATTGTGTCCAAATCAATATAGATTCACCACAAGCTGAATATCAACAGAACACTGTTCACTGTGACCACCATTGGTAAAGACAGGATCTAAGGAAAGTTTGGCAACCATGCAATCAAAGGTATATGGGGTCACATGATGTTAAGATCTGGGTCCTCCAGACTGTCTGGAGTTGTCAGAGCAGAGCGGACATTGGCTTTAATGTATGTGTTGCACCCTTGTTCCAAGGGCAGTCTGGTATTTACAAAGGGGTGGAGTAATGGCAGGTGGCAGAGTGGAGTGATGGCAGAGTGACAGCAGAAGGGGAGGTCAGAGGTCAGAGGTCAGAGGGTCAAAGGGATGATGAGAAGACTAGCTTCAGGTGTTAAGGGAGGGACTTAAGATGGACAGAGCAGAGGAGTGATCAGAGTTGATATTTGAACTAAGGAATACAAAATACAGGAGGGGTTTATATACTACGGTGACAAGTAAGTACAGAGGGCACCAGAGTAATGGAGTGAAGTGGAATGTGAGTCAAAGATGTCAGAAAGATAGGAATGAATTGGGAGGAGCCACAATGAGTCAGAATCAGATTAGTCAGAAGGTGGAGTTATTATATATGTCAGATGTCTGTCAAGGTTGACAAAAACTATAAGAGGGCAGTGATTGCCCAAACTACTAGGGATTAGCTAGGAGTAAATAGATATTAAGCAAACTCACCTCAGCCACTGCCAAAGAGGGGCAAAGAACAACTGAGGAATCTGAAGTGAAAACTAAGTATATGTATGTAGCAGAGTGGGTGGAGAAGCACTCACTAATGAGAATCAAGGGAATAGGAACAGGAACAAGGGGGAAATGGAATTAAGCAATGTAGGGAAGTGATGGAGCATCCATGGAGGCTCTGGGGCAATGACAAGAAAAGGATGACAACATACAATAAAAGTCCACATGAGTTCCGCATGAATTCTGAGTGGTTGCACTTGGTGGCAGAGCAGAGGTACAAACTCTGACGTTCCAGAAGTGTGGAGTCAGTGTTCCAGTTCCAGAGTTCACTGTATTTTGTCAAAGGTATGAAGGATGAGGAACAAGGTATAGGAATCAGGGGTAAGAAAGATAAGCAGAAAGGCAGACTTGGTATAGGCAGGAAAAGTGGAGTTGAGCCAGAGTAGGCTCCAGAGGAGCAGAGTTAACTGTTGGGACATGGTATATGACACATGAAGGACCTGGCAGAAATGATCTGGTTGTTGAGTTTTTGTAACTGTGAGGATATGAGGAAGCTAGGGAGGAGGCTGTGGCACTGGGATATTGCATGGTTTTTCATAGCAGTGAGAATATATACTGACCTTTTTTTTTTGGACCTGCCTTGTTGTTTACTAAGCTGTGGAAGAAAGACTGTGAAAAATCCTCATCATCATCAGACTCATAGCCAAACAAACTGGAATCTGAGCTGTCTGAGTCTGATGACTCCTCAGACTCAGAGTCACTATCTGACTCGGAAGCTGAGGTTGGGGTGTTGTCTGATATGATTTCAATATCTGAGAGCTCATCACTGGAGCTGTATGAAGAAAGGTTGATATCACTGATCTCTTCAAGGGCAGCTGTGAATTCATTGGGGGAGGAGGAAGAGGAAGAGGAAGATGTCACAGTAGCAGCAGCAACACAGTGTCATTGATATAGTAGCTGCTGACACTGCTGAGAGAGAGTTCTATACTGTATGAAGTCTCATAGCAGTCTCTGCATGTTGCTGACATGGTGTATAGCAGGCCACAGACTAAGATTTTGTGTCACCACTGAGAGTTGGTAAATGGTTGGGTGAGCATCAAGAAGGCCTTGAACAAATCCCAAGTCTGCATGAGTCAACTGACACTTTCATGCAGGTGGCAGCACAAGAGGATTGATGAGGGTTCCAAAGTCATCATAAAGTTGGAGAATGTCATAGACAGCTGTGTGAGAGATGCCCAAGAGAGTGACAATTTGTTCAACTGGCAATTGAATCTCATGATACCAGATGATAATTCACTCTTGCAGTGTGGCTGGTGTAGGAGCAGGCATCTAGCAGCAAAGCGGGTGACCAGGCTGCCCCACAACCTTGCAGCATGACATTGTCACACTTCGTACATGTCTACCCAGACCAAACAAAGCGGTACTGCGTCTGTCCGGATCAATATGCAAAGCACTGTAGAGTATAATTTGAACCGTGGCCCACTTCAATTGAAGGAGAGATCCGAGTTTCTCCCCTATAGATGGGAGTTCTAGTGATCACGTGATCCACTGTGCCTTACTCCAGAAACGCCAAGTTATCTAATATGAACGTTTGGAGCTCGATGCATATGGCGTGAACTCCCGGATCAAGATTTCGTTTCTATCGGATATTCTCTTCCTCACGCGGTGAATGCTTATCATCGCCCACTAGATATAACGAGTCTTTGACTTGTTGGGGGCGTTGCCCCCAATCCCCCTATATCTACGCCCATTTACCTGAAAACAGCCAGACCTTACTGTTAACTAGACGAATCCGGGCCCCGAGCTCGCAGCAATTCAAAGGCAAGCTGAACAAAGGATATCCTGTACGAACACGATCCCTTCTCGATTCGGAGGCAGACTAGCCCTCCGAATGCAAGTGCTAGCGACACACGGTGAGTTTCTGTGGCATGACGTCTTGACCGGGAGTCGTGCTGAAACAAGACGCGGGATGGCTAAAGCAACACACCTGCTTCGCGTATTTGTCCAAATCGGTGTAGTAGGGGTATCATCTGTTTAGTTTGTCACAGGTTTACCATAACGTTCGCGTGATTCCACCAACCAATACGACTTTCAACGAACAGGTGAAACATGACGGTGGCCAACATCACGACGACACCTGTAGTCAGTCGCTGGTGACCAAAGTTGGGTGCCTCATGTCCAAGATTAGCCCCCTTGATGACTATGGTTCCGTCACTTAGCTCATCGGCCCTCCATCTCCAATCGACTCCCTTCATCAATACCTCAACATAACAATCGTGCCTTCGAAACCTTGCCTATCCTTCGAGACTTGAATCTTGCAAAGATCGAGGGGCCAGTGGCGTTTTGTTGCAGTGCGATTAGTTTAGATGAAGCCAACGAGATCCTGTACTGTAGCATTGCAATCACATTGCACTGACTGAAAAGTATAATCAATAACCGCACAGCAATCCTAACGCGTAAATATTTACCTCGTAAATATCACACAGCGCTATCTTGCGCAAGCTGTTTATAGGTTCAGAAAAGACCGCTGTCCGAGACAGTCTGAACCATCTCATTTGTACAAGGTGGCGGGGATCTATACTACTAGATGGGCTTGATCTTGAAGTGGAGAGAAATGAGAGAGAAAATGAGACACTGGAACGAAAGGTCAGACAACATGACTATAAAATATAATGGAGAGGAAACACACCTTGAGATCTTGGACAAGGTAGTAGAAAACACGAAGTCCTTCCGGGTCTTCACTATCCTGGATGTCAACCAAGGACCCAATTTTTGCAGTCTAAACAACAATTGAGAAGACTCCCGTGTGTATCGGACAAAGTGCAGACCTCGAAAGCGATGTGGTCACTCCCAACGCGGATCTCAAGCTCCTGCTTGCCAACGATGTTCTTCTTCGGCCAGTTCGTGTCATCTTCCCTACGACCATGCTAAGCGTCGCGGTAAAGAAAAGGTGATCCGACTCCTGGACTCACTTGGTGATTTCGCTCGCTTCAACGATGCGCTTGAGTTCCTTAACCACTAAGGGGCCAACCCACACTGGATATACCATGAATTAAGTTAAGCGCAATAAAGCCGGGCTGCGCACTCACTTTCTTTGCGAATCAGACTGTCATTTCTATAGTTCGAATTATTTGCATAACGCAAACGGCCATGCGAGTACTCGAATTCAAGGAACTCGTGGCCATGTTTCCCTGAATGGCCGGTGCTGCAAAATTATCTTCGTACTTGGGCTGTAACGTTAATATGTGCTACTCACTAGTACCTACAGATCAAATTAGCGGCTGCTGCATAAACGCACCAATCGATGATACTTACCTGAGGTAAAAAGGATCGTTGTCGTGAGAGGCCATGGTAGTAGGCGGCGTTTACCAACAACAATATTCCAACGTTCGGTGGACGCATTTTAAATCCAAACTCAGACAAGCTCCGCCAAAACTCGTCTCGGCAACCGATTTTGCAGTTATTCTCGATCATCCACACTTGAATATGCTGGCTCGTTCCTCACCGTTTCCAGGGCTTGCAAGGCGGGCATGGTATAGAAGCGGACATGTAACGTAGGTGCTGGCTCAAGTTATATTTTCTCAAGTCCTAAAGGTGTAATTAGCCCGACACCCATCAAGCCCATGCTGAATGCGGAAACACCTCGAGTACTCACAGAGCCCGATGTAAGCGCCATGATAATCCCTGGGCGGGGATTATATCCTCCAACAAAAATTCCACGCACACACTCCATCCCTGCCGCCGAGGTTCACTTTCGCTCACACCATCACTACTTCCTCGACCTCTTCGCCCATTTCTCTGGGCACGCGGCGAGCGCGCTTGGCATCCCCGCATCGCGCCCTGTGCCTCTCCCAACACAACGTTCAATCTGGACCGTCATTCGTGGCCCATTCATTCACAAAAAAAGTCAGGAGAACTTTGAACGACGGGTTCACAAACGGGTTATCAAGGCGTGGGACGCGGACCCGGAGGTTGTGGACAGGTGGGTGAAGTACCTCCGGAAACACCAAATGCCCGGTGTCGGTATCAGAGTGACGAAGTGGGAGAGGGCGCCATTGGGTATCGGTCAACAGATATTTGAGCATGCTATAAATAGGGTGCGTCCGCATAGCAGGGCAGCGGAGGTCAAGGCATTGGCGGACAAGATTGTAGAGCAGGACATGCTGCCAGCCGGCGAGGCGAGCGATTCGTCCATGGATCTACCCCCTGTCCAGAAGTCATGACCTTGTGGTTCTTCCACGCGTCGTCTTCATTCGCATCATATGTAACAAATGGTATCACAGCATTAATGTCCATGAACACAATTATATTGCCGAAGGTGGGGAGATTCCTCTTGGATAGGAGTCCCCGCATTCATTTTTCAAACTGATCCTTAACATACTGTCGGATCACATTCGTTATCTCGCGTTTTATTGCCAGTGGTATAGAGGCTAAACAGTGCAGCAGCATGAGCGATGTATTCCCTTTCTTGAAGAAGCAAATAGCGTATTTACCCTGTGCATCTGGTGATACCTCCTCAACGATGGTTCGGAAGGAAAGCGGATCCATCGTCCGTGCGCGCTCTGCGAAACCATTCCCTGTTAACCCTCTCTCCGCCACACGGTAGACGCTAGATACCCTTTGCATGATGACAGAGTTCATCTGACCACCCATTTTCCGAAAGCTTTGACGAAAGAAGGCGAAGTATTCTTCCAACGGACGGACCCAGTGTGGCATGAAAACCCAGAATTTAGCTCAAGTAAGGATGAAGACGCACCTGTCCCATTCTCCACTCTCGACCATCCGTCTGTGGATCTGTGCGTAGAGCTCCTCTGTCTCAGACGATGAATTGGCCATGCGTGACGGAGAGAATCTGACTAGATGACAATGAATGACTATCAGGCTGAGGTTCTAGGCCTGTCAGCAGCTGAAATCAGTCGGCACTAGTACTAACCCGCAGTGTGCGTATACTGCGTGTAATACCACCCCTGATGTGTGGGCGCTAACGACGTGACAGTGCTAAAAGGCGGTAGCTACCTCAGAGGCAAAGCTGGTCGTCACGGTGGAGGCTGCCTTCTCGGTGGAGACAGAGGTAAGTGCTAGATTGTTCTATGGCCCGGGTACTTAGTCCGAGAAGCGCCCGTGTTTGTCTCTTGCTACTAGTATGTCTCAAATTTCTGGCGCACATTGTAATGCTTTGTAAGCCAATTCAAGGGGCAGTTTTCACACGCGCCTTGTCATGGTTGTTAATGAACCAGAAATTTCATGATCATGTCGTTATAATGCCCCATTACCCATTATCATTCCCAATATATCATTATCATTTCCTTATTAAGTGCACGAACAGGGGGTTCATTAACATACATTGTAAGGCATTGCTATTGGCTCATGGAAATTATTCGTCATTGTCATGCAGCATGGAGGTTTTAAGTTTAATTATGGTTCTTGTAACGGGGTGGCAGTGTTTTTCAAGAATTGAAATGCAATTGATTCAATGCGCTAGAGGACCACACAAACCAAGTACTAGTATCTACGATATACAGAATGGCAGAAAAGTAGTACTATTCATAGCAGAAGTAGGGGGACCAGATGGTAGGTAAAGGCGGTGACCTAGAGGTCAAGTCTGTGGGCCGGGGGGTGTCAGCCATTGCCAGTGAGACAGCAAGGAGAGGGGGTCTTGGACGAGCGAGGCATCGGGAGCTAATTCCGAGTTGGGACGTGGGGATGGGAAACAAGTAAACAGCCACCTATTAGAGGACCTGAGCGGGCAGAGTCCATAGTTCTGGGCTCGAGATCGACCAGGACAGCATGAGGAACGTATTTGTTTGACCGCGATACGTCCAAGCTGCTTGGGCAGAGGGTGTCGGCCATTGCCAGAGATGTCATGGCAGGGAGATGTTAGGGAGGAGGGGTCTTGAACGAGCGAAGCAATAAGCGGCTGGTGGGGAGTTGGACATGTGATAGTTGGCAGGTTTTAATTTTGTATGCGTGGTCTTGACCTAAGTGCTGACAACCTGGAGGTCAAGTCTATAGGCTGGGGTGTCAGCAGTGGATGAGAGCGAACAGTAAACCATCTACATACCATTATTACCAGTTGCCAGTGTCGTGTCACTTAGACTGTCAATGACAGAGGACTGTAACACCCTGTTGATGAAAAAAAAAAAAAAAAACCTATTAGTTCGAAAGGTAATGTACTGGTGAGCTTAATACCGTTATTGTCATGGGATTGAGATAAGGTAGGGGGATGGGTCATTGCAGACAATCAAAGCAGAAGAATATGTTGCGAGAATTTAGAGTCTGAATCAAATTTAATAACGAGTGACGTTGTGATGGAAGTTAAGGAAAAGAAGAAGTTGTCAAATCTGTCAACCGCAAATACAATGTGCCACCTCGCATAGTCTGAGTCTGAACTTACATTATCTAAAAATGGTAATGACCCTATCATTACTCGCAAAATTTTTACTAAGTTCGCTATTATTAAGGAACAAGTTTATTCAACGTCAATGACGAAATCCGTAATACTGTATCATTTCGACCTTATGTTCGTCACAGCGTCGCCCGGCCGACGAACTGAACCTATTTCGTGTGACAGTCACACAATTTTGGACAGGACGAACATCAACTTGTGACAAATAGTTTACCATCAAATGCACATTGTTAATGATATTCATAAGTACTAAAGTTCCTCGTAAATATAGTCAGTTGAGTAAACGTCTCTGCTTGCCTCTGCCAGTGCTAGGCAATGGCAGGGGTATACCCGCGGGTATGCACGACGTACCTGTACCTGTACCCCCTCGACGGGTAGGGGTCCACTGATGGGCTCATGGATGTGGACCCGCGAGGTGACTCATGACGGGTATACCCGCGGGTCTGATACATATGTGTACAGTACTATCTATGACAGGTATAAGTCTACCAAGGCGTAGGCGCAGCCGAAAACCAGCGGGTGGCACTAAAACGAGCAGGTGCGGCTGAAGAAATAGGCTTGTGACACTACAGGAGGGATCTAATCCAACTGATGGCGAGTTGGGTGTGACGGAATACTGAGGCTGAACAGGCAGAGGTCGACAGTCCAGAATAGATAGGGGACTGATGATCGTGTGCTTGGCCGGTGCTGAAGTCAGCGGACGGACCATTACGTCGTCGGTATTCATGTATAATCGCTATATTCTCTGGGGACAACACGTTCACCAAAGGGAGATCGACTTCCTGTGGCGAGGATTGAATATATCTGTATGACATGAAGTTTTAGTTCAGATATTGAAAATTGAGTGAACATGAACATGAACGCACAATAGGGTAGTTGTTAACCGAATCCCTGTATGGGCCATCTCCTGCATAAATAAGATTGCCATCAGCTACCAAAAAGCGACCCATAGGGCTCAGAGGCGTCACAAGGCCTCCACCACCATTGATTTTTATGTTTCCATTCGGAAAAGGGGTGGTGTCGTTGCATCGCAGTAATCGACGCCATGCCCGCATTGAACTTGGCTTCCAATCCTGACTGCAGCGTCCTCGCGCAGTTCTCCCACTACTCCTTCGCTGTGCCAAGCCTCTCCTGCTCCTGTGACCACGAGGCTCTCGTGGGGCTCTGAGAATCTCTGCCTGCACAGCTTCTTGCGCAGCGTTCTCGAGTAGCTTGGACTGTAAAAGGGAGATCGTGGTCTGAGCCTGGAGGTAAGTGTTGAACTCCACTGCTGTGTCTATTCGTCCACTAAGTGCTGACAAGCGCTCAACCAACTCATCGGTGGCTGCTGAAGCAGCATCATGCGACTGTCGTAGAGGCGGTGACCGATGTCTGCGTTTGGTATGCGGGGACTCTTCTTCGTCCTCTACCATGCCCATGCCAGTAGGCCCAGAGGTTCGTGGACGTTCAAGTTCCTCCCAACGATGTCTGCACGTCTTCTTTGTCGTTTTCGGAGGCTTCAGCATCCAGCGTATCGATCATGATGGTCGAGAACAGAAGAGTACCCAAGGGAGTGTGGAAGTTTTGGCTGGGATAGTCGGGAATGGTAGGGACCCGGGGAGTGTCTGGCAGGTACTAGATACCACTGTCTCACCTGGTTCGGGCTCTCGCGGGTGACGAGACTGCTATGGCTGGTTTTAAAATCCATACAAAGTTCAGTTTGACTTTCAAATGAATGGACACGAATGGGTTGGCGGGTCATGGGAAAGGTCGCACGTAAGAAGGCTTCGAGCATCTGTACAAGGGAGCTTGGTGCTGCAATGATCTACGTGTTGATAAAGAAAGATGGGAACAGGTGGGAAAGACAAGGATGGGAAATGGAAAACAATGAGACACAGAGACGTAAGAGGAGATGCGGAGGATATAAGTCCATTTTAGAGCCTACGTCTGCATAGCACAGTCATAGAACTCAGCTTGTGCAGCAAGCGACTTGAACCGGAATACTAAGGGCTGCTTGGGAAGTGGCATTAGTATCCGTTTTGATGAAATGACCGTCAAGGAAATGGGCTCACAAAGTAACGATACTACAGTTAGAGGGTTCCATCAGGACCCGGTGCATTGAAGTGTACGGAGAAACATGTCTCCGTCAAGATGGTCGAAGACAAAGTACTCATCTCTATGCTCTGTATCACTGACCAGAACTGCTCCGCGGATGAAAGAAGCCATTGGAACAGATATTGAAGAAGATCTAGGTACGGCCTTGACGCGATTCAGCCTGAAGTCACGGTCCAGTTGACGAGTTCCCCCAATTCCCGCTGTGCATGGCTGTACAAGCGCAAACTGAAAAGAGCTGATGTCCGGGATGTCGCAAACGAACATGAATATGAGGCGAACAAAGGCGGTTTTCTCAGGTGTGAGTTGTATGAGAGCAGCGTCATATCGTGGCTGTCCAAAGAAACTTGGGTTGCAGCGGAGGTGGTCCGTGTTTTGCCTCCAGTCTACCGTAGATTCGTAGTTGACCTTGAGATAACGGTGCTCCTTCACCTGGAGGCCGCGCAAATTAACTCTAATTCAGCTGTGACGAGGTTCACAAACCTGAAACTGAGAGGGAAGTACAATCCACCTCGTGAGTTGATGACCATACGCAGGCAAAGACGTGTTCAAGAATTCGGTGAACTTCTTCCGGAACCCTTCAAACGCACGGTCACTTGGACTGAAATCCGTCTCGAGGTGCTGAAGGGAGACCGGTTTGCAGGCAGAACCGAGCTTGGTGTGACCTTCAAACGGCGCAGGGCTATCGCTCTGGGAACCCTCGGGATCCTCAGTTTCAAATCGCTTCCATTGTTCAGCATTGTCCATGCGGGCTCTGATGAGTATTGCTGCAAGTTTGTGATGGTCGACTCGCAGGATCTACACCATAGTGCATTTGTTCGACGGCCATCCAGGAAAGGATAAAAAGCTTACCTGGCCGGCAACGTCTCGACCGTTTGACCGACGTTGGTAGGCTTCATGCAATGGGCCATGCATGCCCTCGTTTGGGCGCGTGCTATAATTCCGAGCTGTGCCTTTACTCTGGATATCGCGTACAACGTGCTTCCAAAGATGGACTTTGGGGAAGTCCCAGTCGAGTTTCAGTCCCTCAATGTTAGATTTTTTGACACATGACATGTATTTCTGATAAATGAGGTCAGTCTACTATGAGCTGTTAGAATGAATTGTCTCATTAGTACCTCGAGCTCTTTGTTAAAGATGAGGAGCTCAGCCTCAATCATGTCAAGTGTGTGCTCGGTATGCACATCCAGGCCTATCAGGCTGTCGAGTTGTAGGTAACTCCGGACAACTAGGAGTAGCTGGTGGCCCTCAGGGCTCGCTTGACGAGTGAGTACGTTCAATGTGGCATAGAATACTTGCTACGGGATTTGTGAATAAGGCAGCAGGCGGCAGCAGAGAAACAAACAGGAGCCCACATAATGCTTACCTTGGATAGGTCTGCCATTTTGTTTCCATCGCTGAACATAATTTTGATCACTGTTTGGAAATGAGTGAACTGGCGCCATTGGGGAAACTCGGAAACACTATAAAACATCTTCTGAGCTTCAGAAGTAGAGTGAAGAATTGGGACCTACAAGCTTTCGACAGCGGCTTCAGCTTGACGCCTGAGTGAATTCAGTATCTTCTTGATCTCCCCTAAGAGGTGCTTTCCCCACAAACTAGCATGTAGATAATGTAACCGATCGAAGCTCAGTGCACCGTGGGGACATGAGTATGTGACCTTCCAAAATACGTTCTAAGTTTGAAGGGATCAGTGATAACGTATCTGGATAATGAGAACAACAAAAAGGATTACGTTGATAGGCTGTAGTCCAAGCGCCTTGAGTACTGCCTCGCCCTCAGTCCGACTGTAGTTGTACGTACGGAGGGCATCCTGACCCTAATCCATCGTCCGAAGCGCAAAGGTTTTTGAGAGGTCGTGAAGCTGGTCGAGGGGCACAAGGCAGATCGGGCACAGGCATTTGCCCTTTCGACCACGGATTAGCGACATCACACATCTATTAAAGTTATTAATGGCCGTGGCGTAGAGCAAGAATTTAACTTACTGCTCTTCGTAATCTGCAGACAGTATAAGTATAAGGGGAAACAACCAACACATGAGCTGGTCGTAGCAGGTGTGGGCATATCCAGTCTGAGAGTACAACGCCACGGCCTCGAGGAGTTTGACAAATGACTCATGCCAGACTACACGCTTTAAGTTCGTGTAGCCAAGTTTACCTTCCTCTTCAGCATCCTCAGGGACCTATTTTCGATAGTCAGTATCTGTAGCACAAACCCTTGTGGTACATTGACAAGCTTACAATTGGAAGCCAGCCAACGACGCAACCACCCCCTAATCCCTTGCCATTCCGGATATCGACAGGCAGATTGGCGCAATGGACGACAACGGGATACCCCTTGACGGTACCGTGGGATGACAACTTTGTCTTGTCGGCATAGAGTATGAAAGCGAATGGTATGGCGTTCTCGACATTACTGGGCAAGCTAGACTTAGTACATCGGATGATTTCTGTGAGTAGATTACACTAGCAATACAAATACCATAGTACAACATACTTGAATGTCCCACCAATGGTCAGCTGTCCAGGGTTCATGGTAGAACCGCTCGTACTCGGTGCCGTTGTGTTTGTACAGACATTCTGCATCCCAAACAAAATATGGCGCGAGGAGAGGATTGTCGAGTAGGTCGAGGGCCCATTCCCATACTGGCTGCGTATGTACTTCGTAAGTTACAGGCTGTTTCTTGTATGTTGCAGTGACAGGATGCTTCGAGAACTATCAGAATACCCCGATGGTATTAGATTACAGAAACCAGGGGGGTTAGCTTGAGGGAACCAGTACTCACAGGAGTAAGCTCTGCTGCCGCATTATCACATGCCTTGCGGAGTTCTACCTCATTCTTCAGCGTGACCTTGGCAGCTCCTTTTGCGACACGGTCTATGAGGTCTAGCAAACGATCAACCTGAGCCTGATTAAGCGCAGCGTCAAGTGCGATCTCGACGAACTCGAAGTCGCCGTGGGTTCGGAACGGACAAAATGGCTCTTCATCTGCAGGTTTGGTGTAAATGGTTGAATGAGCCCCAAACTCTTCATATGATTGGGTGACAGGTGGGCGGCCGCTGCGTGGGTGATATTCGGTTCTGAATTCGCCTGGTCGGTCAATGGAAATGGCGGGTTGCTGATGAGGCCCAATGGAGGCGGTAGAACGGGTGCCCATTGACGCATCTGATGGCACTATGTGAAGTAAAATTACTGTTAGTATATGTGATAATCTATGGAATCAATAAGACCTGTGAGGACGTACCTCTTCTCATGCGTGCATCAGGCTGCCAGTCATCTGGACCTGTTTGACGTTCGTCATCTGGATCACAGCCACCTGGTCAGCGCATGGAAGCAAAAGGTAGGCTGAAAAAAACAAAACAAACCTACCTGTGTCATCAAACACATACAAGG
This sequence comes from Paxillus rubicundulus Ve08.2h10, assembly GCA_000827395.1. Classification (NCBI taxonomy): domain Eukaryota; kingdom Fungi; phylum Basidiomycota; class Agaricomycetes; order Boletales; family Paxillaceae; genus Paxillus; species Paxillus rubicundulus. The sequence continues at coordinate 43,343 of KN824894.1, read as the reverse complement.
GCGGATCTTCTATCATGGCGCTCGATGGTTCAGAAGTTGAGGGTATTCTTGAAGGACCAGCCTGGTCCTCTTCTGGTCCACTGGCAGGGCCTGGCATAAGTTTGCCTTTCGCCTTATGTCGTGCTATTATGTATGAGAGTCAGTAGGGTAATAAGTGAATTTCGACACTTACCTCTGCGTAATTCTGCTTCATATCGACGGGTGAACTCCTCCCGTTCTTTTTCGTCTTCCCTTTGCTTCTTGCAGCTGGCTTCGTGCTTCTTGAAACCTTGCACCTTGAACGTTTTACCACAGTGTGGGCATGGGATTTGACTCGTTAGTGTTGCCTCAGAGTAGTTAAACTTTGCTCGATTGGGCCGGGACGGTGCCATGATGGGGGTTTAAGAGAGAGTAGAGGGAAATGCACGTATTGTCAGACTCATGGTAAGACGTACACACGCCAGCAGGTTCATTACGACAACGCTGTAAGCATCATAAGACGACTTCGATTATCTCACGACCTTTCCGATGGAGCTTGATCATTGAACTTATCAGTGTCACGTTAACATGCCATTTCAAGGAACATTGAAATGGATTCAACCGGTATTGTAAGCCGGCGGCATTACAATGGGGCCGAACTTTTTTGCGACATACTAGTCGTGATGATTATGCTATGCGACGATCAAATCGCGTGTAAGCGCATCATATAGCCTTTGGACAACTCCTTAGGTATCCGTAGTCACATCTAGTCATCCTTGAAAGCTTTGGAAGTTCTCGACTTTGATCGGTCGGTCTCCCCCGCCTAGCAATTTTTTCGCAAGTACTGCGCAATTGAGCCTACATCTATATCACGAGCACATGTCAATTGGTGGAACTTCCCTGGAGGGAGTACAGGCTATATGTCCATTTAGTTAGCAATACAAATTGTGGGTGAGCCAGCAAAAGGCGAGACGGGAATCATAAAAATAGGGTGCTTTGGCAAAAAAGCGGTCCGCAAGAAAGACTCGAGAAAAGCGGGAATTAAGCACAACCAAATAGTCACTAGTGCGAGGTGGTAGGCAGTAGACGTGATCAGGGTGCATGTTGCTGAGCCTGGCGATAAATGTCATCGTCCCGAAAGAAGTCATCGTCGCCCGGGATATGTGTGCTTTGATGGCACGTAGCGGCATGTTTCCACCTGGTTACGTGAGTTTCCGACTTTGCACAACCTCGTTCGATCTTACCAGTACAGCTCTTCCACCTGCAATACGTGTACTCAACCTCTCATTCCAGGTACGAAGGCGCAGAGAACATACCTTGACTTCGATGTTCTTGATGCTTTGTAGAGGTATCCATTTCTTGCATTTGTGGCACTTCCCCTCGATGATCTTTGTGCGTTCGTTTTTGGCCGCGTTTTGGCGCTCGGTTAAGCGGAAAGTAACGGGCGGAGAGAATGGGCGGGCGGACGTCGAGGATATCCCTTGGTAGGACCAAAACAAACCAAGGTGAAGAATACCGTCATACAAGCATCAGAGGCGTACCATGGCTGTACTGTAAATGGTAGCTAACGTTTGTTGGTTAGTTGTCCTTGTAAGAGTAAACATGACCCTGTCGGGGGTGTAGCGTGAGTCAAATGAGATTACCATACTGTAATACGTACCACTTGTACGCGGAAAACTTCATTGAGAGCCAAACTGATTCACCTTTGCCACCACGAGACGGACTCTCGATACAAATGGGGCAAAGGCCGACCTTTGTGGTCCCGCATCCCTTGACAAAACGTGGAGTATACAAATCTAGAGCATCTCGCGGTTGATTATAGGTGCCTCCGGGATGCTTGGGGTTTGGTTTAAGCAATAAAGATCTGGAAGCAACAAATGTGTTTAGCGAACAATGGGTCGGGAAACCAGCATCCAGACACCAATACGAACCGTCCGTCAGCGGACCGGAGGTAAGAGCTGACCGGGAAACGCAGGTAAAAAAGAGGAAACTGCGGATGATGAGTAATGTTAGTAGGAAGACGCCGTTGGGTTGGCACTCTCGAGGAAAGTCCCGTGTCCGTGGGGGGCAGTTCTGCGGCGCTCACAACGTGTCCTCTCTTGTGTTTGTGAGAACGGGGTGGAAGTTCGTCTGCATCGTCAGTCTGGTGAACTTTCTCTCGCTTGCGTTTGAGGCTGTCGCTTCCAACCTGCTGCTCCAGGCGGGATAGTCTGTAGGAGCCTTGGGTGGATTTGTCGGAGGATGTGTTGCATCTGGAGTTTGAATTCGATTGACAATTATATCGGGTGTTGGGCTCCCTTTGATGAACGGAGTTCACCGCGGTCGGAGAGGTGGGAAGAGTACTTCGCACGCGAGACCCACATCCGTATTGGTTAGACGATTCAGGAGATGACAACGGGGTAAGGTCCGACAGATCTGAGAAAGGAGACGATGAACGCTCTTGGGGATTGAGGATTGGAAACACGGTGAGGTCTCCAGACATCGCAGATTCGTTTGCGGTCACAGACATAAATTTGTCAATCAATGAAACTCGCTGTTCGACGCCTTGCGCATCCTGAGAAATTGATTCGTCGGCGGTTTTCGATGCGGGACCACAAACGTTCGAAAGTTCGGGTAGAGAGCCGTGACGTAGATATGAGGCCCTCCTGGCAACGGGGGAAAGTTGGGTATCAAGGTTGTTCCATTCCTGGGAAGAATAGGCGGCAAACTGCCGCTCGAAAGTCGTACTTCCGGATCCTTGTGAAGGAGGAGAGAACTCTGGGTAAAACAAAGAAGGGACCTGCGATAGAGGACTCGGCGAAGATACCATTTCAAGGTTTGCCAAAGAATGAGATGGTGTTGAGGGAGTTGTGAAAGAGCGCGGCGTGGCCTGAGACGATGGAAAGCTGTAACAGTATGCCGCCCTTCGTAGCTTGAACGAAGCGGTGACCTCGGCCTTTGGATCGAAGCTGGGTGACATTGAGAGCGATTGCAATGAAAATGTAGATCCTTGACAATCGTTGGGCATATCATAGGGAAATTCCGAAGACGATGTGCCCTGATAACCCTTATAGGCAAGCGAGAAATTGAGCAGGTCTTCGCTGGAGCAGTCGCACGACCTGGATGGGCCTGGGGAAGACATCCTTGTCGCAGTCTTACAGCGCAGTGATCAGTAGGTGGACTGTATGGCCCTGGACTCGCCGACCTGTCTCAGTCTACTCTTTTACAGTACTCTTTCCTTACCTGTTGGTTAGCCTAGTCACGGTAAAGCTTTGAAGTGGAGGATAAGTGGTTGATCTCGACTACGCGTTCCTTATCAAGCAGATTCGCGGAAGTTTAAATTTAAACCTCCGAAACACGAAACACGTGAACCCGTATTGAGGCATAGCGTCTCATCGAACTTTGCAACAACGAAATGATTCTACTGAACGCACTCGCCTCCTGCACCCTGCTACTTGCACTCGTTCTCCAGGTTAAAGCCTCTGCGTTGACCACCACCATCGCACCCAACGAACGACTATGTTTTTATGCGGATGTTGACAAAGCAGGGGAGAAGATTGGCGTCAGTGCTCCCACTCACCAGGATGGTCCGAGATGCTAATTTAAGTTCAGTTTTACTTTGCAGTGCGTGCATATGTATACTGGTCGAGTCGCGAGATTTGAACTCTGTCGATTAGGTTCAAGCAGGAGGGTCTTTTGACATTGACTTCGATATCAAAGATCCCAACGAGAAGCTTCTTCTTGAGGAGCAACGTGAGCGGTCAGGAGACTATGTGCTGACAGCGAACACCGTTGGAGAATATGCTTTTTGTTTCGAAAATGACATGTCCACGTTGACGGACAAGTTAATTGACTTCGACATCATGGTAGAAAGTGAGCCACGGAGAGAAGTTGCGGCCAAACCTGGCCAAGTTTCGGACCACACGAGCCCACTCGAAGAAAGCATCTACCGTCTCAACAGCATGCTCATGAACATCAAGCGCACCCAGAGACAGTAAGTCACTTTAATGTCGCACTTGGGGTATATTTGATTTCACCGCAGTTTCCACACGCGAGAGACACGAGGTTTCTCCTTGGTGAAGTCCACACAAAAGTAAGCATTCCGTGTGACAGGCGTCATTCTGGTTTCTAACGTTCATGCTGCTGCCAGTCGCTTATTTTGGTATGGTGTGTGTGAAAGTGTGGGAGTGGTTGGGATGGCAGTGTGCGCTCGATTTCTTCTGGAATTTGCGTATTCTACTCTGACCATGAAACAGTTTGCAGGTCTATATACTACAAACCTTCTTCACCAAGACAGGTCGTCGGTACAAAGTATAGATACTCGGACTTCATTTGTACACTCCTCACACCTCTGATTTCACCCTTCTTTCTCGTGATCACTGATAACACCAAAGCCTCTCAACGTTCGTTCTGTATGGTGTGGTACGTCTCGTCGCCCAACACGAAGAATAGTCCACAGAATCAGAACCTTGAAATCCATGCACATGAGGAGTTCTTGTCAGGCATCTACCAACTCTCGTAAATCTCTCCAATGCACCTTTCTATCATCTCGCGAATATTGATATGTGAGTATAATAATTGAAGTGATTTTGTAAAACTAGCGCATTGGATGGACTGATTGTGAAGTGGATAAGATGACCAGCTGAAGAGATAATCAAACTGTAGATTATCAGGCAACTTCATTCAACTTCAATCATCAGGTCCTATCCAGCGACAGGAGAACTCGCACAGGAGAAGACTTTACTTTCATAATGGCCAATGTGCAGACGCAGATAACGCTCAGCCCTCATAACCAAGAACCGTATGTAACGAGAACTTACCCAGACGAGCCCGAACTCGGCGTGAAGATCCAGAATGCTGCACTCGCCCAAGCAGACTGGAAGAAACGACCGCTCAGAGAACGCATCGAGATTGGACATAAATTTGTGGTAGGTTAAATCCTCGGTATCACATCTGATCGATCTGATCCTTGTCTCCATGTCTCGCAGACAGAGTTCAAGGCGATGGGGGATGTGCAGCTGAAAGGCTTGCACTTAGAGCTCTCCATGCAGATGGGTCGGTGCGTCAAACCATTTCGTCCTGACCCACGACCTCAACGGAATTTTGCTGAACAAGGCCTGTGAGCCAAGTCGCTGGGGAGATCAGAGGGTTCCTATCCCGCGCAGAGTACATGCTGTCCATTGCCGAGTCCTGCCTCTCAGACGTATTGCTCAAGGACACCGATGCGCCCGGATTCCGACGATACATCAAACGCGAGCCTCTAGGTGTAGTATTTGTGATTGCTCCTTGGAAGTGGGTATCTGTTTCACCACTTCCCCGTTTGCCTCACCCCTGATCCAACCTACAACGCCCAGCTTTCCGTACCTTGTGACCATCAATTCTGTTCTTCCCGCCATCGTTGCCGGAAACGCCGTACTCCTCAAGCCTTCCCCTCAAACACCTCTGGTTGCCGAGCGCTTTGCAGACGCACTTCACAAGGCAGGTGTGCCAAGGGATCTCATCCAAGTGTTGCACCTGTCGCCATCGCTCACGTCATACGTAATTCAACACAACCTCGTGGACTTCGTCTCATTTACTGGAAGTGTCGTCGGTGGTCAGGCTGTAGAGCGTGTAGCTGTAGGAGCAGCTGGATTCAAGGGGGTTGCACTCGAGGTACAATTGAGAAATACAGCCGCTTTCACAATTGCTAATCTGTTTGCAGCTCGGAGGAAAGGATCCTGCGTATGTACGCCCCGATGCTGATCTGAAGTACACTGTTGCAGAGCTCGTGGATGGTAAGGAGGAACTTGATCGGCGTGCATTTTCAATTTCATGCCTGAGATACCCCACATATACTCAGGTGCCATGTTCAATTCTGGTCAGAGTTGCTGTGCAATTGAGGTAAGCCCCAAGTCGAAGTCACTTGTATCTCTCCGGCTGATCCACGAATTTGTGTATCATAGCGCATCTACGTGCACGAGTCCGTGTACGAAGAGTTCAAAGATCAATACGTTGATCTAGTCAAGGTTAACATTCTTTGTTATATTCGTATTAGGCAGAACTTAGGACGTGCGCATGCAGAAATATGTCCTGGGTGATCCCACCAAACCCGAAACGTCTCTTGGACCGGTTGTCAGCGTTGTCAGTGCCCAGAGGATTCGCAAACAAGTTGCGGACGCAGGTCAGTAGTATGTGTCATGGGAGAAATGACATGCTGATAAAGGTATCAGTGGAGGCAGGGGCAATACCTCTCATTCCAGAGAACTTTTTCCCAATGGCCCAGCCGTAAGCACACTACACTATCTTTGAGATCGTTAACCAGATGTTGATGTACCTATAAGCGGGACTGCCTACGTTGCTCCGCAGGTTCTGGTCAACGTCAATCACAGTGAGTTGTTAGAAGCTCGAACGTGTGTGCGCTGGCTGAGATCGCCCTTCCCATAGCCATGGACGTTATGATGGTGGGATATACATATATCGAGTCAAATAGGCATTACTGAAGAACCATTGTAGGAGGAAACATTCGGTCCTGTTGTTGGAATTCAAAAGGTTAGTCAGGTCGGTCCTCGTAATAGTTCCAAAATGCCAACCAGTGGCACTTGGCCAAAGGTTTCTTCCGATGAAGATGCCATCCGGCTCATGAACGACTCACCATACGGTTTGACGGCGTCTGTATGGACTAATGCGGAAGAACATCCTGGATCTCAGGAAGCTTTCCTCCGCATCGTCGACGAACTACAAACTGGCACGGTCTTTTTGAATAGGTGATTACGTGGCCTTCTGCTAACCTCTCATTGGAAGCACTCATTCAACCATTCCCAAGATGTGATTTCCTTGATCCTGCGCTGTCTTGGACTGGAGTCAAGAATAGTGGTCGTGGGGTCAGTCTCAGCAAGTTTGGTGCGCCATCAATCTCTCCATTGATCAGATTCTGGAGTGTCTCAGACGTGCCTAGGTTATGACCAGCTCACTCGCCCGAAATCTGTGCATATGAAGATCAAAACGAAGTGAAATTATGATCATGGCCAAGCTGTATTTCATGATACTTGTACGACATGAAAGCGAAATAGATCTGTCTGGTAGCCACGCTATTGACACACTCTGCTCAACTGTAGGGAGAAAGGAATGGTCAGTCTGTGTCTGGGACAAGGATGGAACAGAGAAAGATCAGGACCCTCGAGCGTATAATTGAGGGTCAGGGATGTGATCCTCAATGAGCAAAAGCACTCAGTCTGGTGCACAGCAAAAAAATCATCATAGAAAGGTGAAATGGGCACTCAGTACTTACTTGAGTCTTTGACGACTGCATAACAGTGAACACGAGGTATCCACGGTGGCGAGCTAGAAGGTGAAAGTGGTTGTTGAAGAAGAAAAGAGGTTTGGCGGATCGGGGATCGAATTTCAGTCAACCTAATTACATAAGTAACGTTGAGCAGGGTCCTCGATTGCAGTGGAGACAGTACCATTCAGAAAAAGCAGACGTTATTATGTATGATACACAATTACAGTCCAAGGACAACAGTTGATGGTTCAGATGAACAAGCTCGAAGGCCAGTATCCCGAGTCACGACACACAGGTCACAAACAAGTACTCAGAAGGAGACGAGAATCGGGAGTCGGGGACTGGGAGTCTAGAAATGACAGTAGGCAACAGGCAAGGTAAGTGTGCTATAGAAATGTATGCATATACGGGCATCGAAAATCTGGTCTTGCGCTTCGTGTCGTATTGCACTTGAGTAGTAGGTACTTCAGTGGTCCCGCGACTTTCTGCGAGGGGATCAGTCAGAAAACGAAATGGGGATGCGCAGATGAGAGTATGTGGTACCTATATTCACCCTCTGCAGCCACACTGAACTCTTCTATCTCACCCTGTGCGGACGACAGTGCTTCAGCAGCAGAGGCGAAGTAGAGTAACTGAAAAGGCGTTAGTGATCGGAAATCGGAATGTCAAGAGGGTTAAATTCCTACTTGTGCTTTGGTAAGTTCATTCAGGTTCCTCAAAGGCTCAGGCTGGGGAGGGAGCTGAGTCTTCCTCGAAAAAAGGAGGGGATGAATGAATCATACGTTGTCAAGGACGGTCTTCATGAGCGTGATAGCAACTTCGGTCTTCTGGACAAGGTCATCCTCTGCATTCTCTACGTCGAGCCTTGCTTGCTCTTGCTTGGTGGGACTAGCAGTCTTTAACCTGAGGAAAGCACATTAGTAATATGAACTCAAAATTGTATTGCACCCTACGATTGCTTGGCGGCATCAAGTTCGAGTCTGCTGGCACGAACAGCTTGGCGAGCCTTCATCGCCACATTGATTGAGGTTGAAAGAGTAGTTTGCCAGGGCTGGAGGTATTGCGTCTGAATCGCCTCATCCTGTTGAACACGCGCGCCAGCAATCATCTCCCAAACGGCAGCATATAAACCGAGTGCCTTGCCGAGTTTATCATCGCTGCCACCGGGTGCGGCTTGCAGAGCAGAAGCGCCGTTGGTCGCGGCACGGCCCAGAGCATGGGGAAGGGTCTTGTGCTGCGCTGTCACCGGTGAAATGGGGTTGGGTGCAAGATTGACACTCTTGAGGTTCGAAACAGCGAAATTGGTGATTCCATGCCCTATGGTGGTAGACAGTTCAGAAATAGACTCCTGAATCTGCACGGGGTAGTCATAAGACTCCGAGTCGTATGCCTTCGTAACGCTAGGTTTTCTGGTCAGATAGAATGGATATGTGCGTGTTGTGTTCTCTCACCGGAATAAAGCGAGGTGGGCCTGACGCAACGCGTCAACACGAGCCTCGAGATCTTTGTACTCTGTAACACATATGATCGGTTATATGGGCTACCACGTACTGGTACATACATACCTTGAGGCAATTCGGTAATTTCTTCAGGTGCAACCTGGCCCAAGCGTTCTCTGGTTGCCTGAACACTCGAGTTGAAGCCCTTTGCGAACTTGTTGGCGGATTGGCCGATGTTGAGGTTAGACAAACTTGACTGCAACTTGCTCCAGCCGTCCATTGTGAGTATCGACTTGTATTAGCGAGTACGGATTATAGACACAAGAGGGTTCAAGGCTGGGGTTGCGGTAAAGGCAGTGAACTGCGATGAAGCTATTAATGTCTCCAGATGAAGGGCTGTGATATCCTCAAGGACTGTCTGGGGTCCACGACCCCGATCAGGAAGGCGGTGCCAGCAACGCGGGTACGACGCGTATACCATCTTGGACTCTGAACTCGACCTTTGCGACGATGGATCCAGCGTACAGATCCTCTGGTTTTGATTTCTCGAACTCGATACGGTGAGCTTATCTGCTATTTCGCTATACACAGGGAGTTCATAGTCTCTGCAGTAACAACTTTCTCCAGGAGAAAGGACTACCCCTACCAAAGGCAACTAGTACTGGTACAACCATCGTAGGGTGTGTGTTCAAGGATGGTATCATTCTTGGCGCGGATACACGTGCAACCGAAGGCCCGATCGTTGCAGACAAGAACTGCGAGAAAGTGAGTCTACATACGAGTTGCCTTTGCCTAGTGTCTCAACGATGGACGTTGCGTAGATACATTACATCTCAGACTCTATTCGCTGTTGCGGTGCCGGAACTGCAGCAGATACCGAATTTGTGACCGCATCGATCTCCTCAAATATCGAGCTGCACGCGCTGTCCACGGGTAGGAAGCCCCGGGTGGTGACTGCCATGACTATGCTCAAGCAATATCTCTTTCGGTACGCCTGGTTGGAGTCTGTTTCGATGACAGGGGACCTAATTCGTTGACGACAGGTACCAGGGCCATGTAGGCGCGGCGCTTGTCCTCGGAGGTGTAGACTCGACGGGGCCACATCTCTTCACGATTCATCCCCACGGCTCCACAGACAAACTTCCGTATGTAACAATGGGATCAGGAAGTCTTGCGGCAATGGCGGTATTTGAAAGCAGTTGGAAACCTAGCATGGAGGTGATATGGCAGTCGTCTTTGGTATTTGGAGATGGCTGATACCACCTGTTACAGCGAGAGGAGGCCCTTCAGCTGGTGACAGCCGCGATCTCAGCCGGTATCTTCAACGATCTCGGTTCAGGTTCCAACGTAGATGCATGCGTGATCACCGCTACACACACGGAGATGTTGCGCAACTTCGTCAAACCCAATGAGCGCGTTGAGAAGGAACGTAAATACACATTCAGACGGGGGACCACAGATTGGAAGAGTGAGCATATCAGAAGTTTGATTGTCAAGGAAGAGGTTACACCTATTGGAGGTGAGGCCATGGATGTTAGCTAGACTGGTGTAGAATAAACTGTACCACGGCTTGCAATGATTCTGGGAGTGTCTAGTGAGCAGCATAATGTATATATGCATGCACACTATAATAACGACCCATAAATACTATTCCATGCACGATGTATCTATACAATGAAATGACTTGACCTAAGTAGAAGAAGATGCAAACGGATGTTGTACATGTATAATGTTATGATACTGCGCCAATCAAGACAATGTAATAAGTTGCTTATAGCGAGCTTCCAGCCATTTCTGGTGCTGGAGAGATGACTGCTACCAATACGGAGATATCTAAGGAACCGGGTCAGGGGCATTGCAAAGCTAGCCTTATTACCAGTACTCACCATCGATTTTACCGCCTCTGAAGGTCTTCCCCTGTTCTCTTGCTCGCCGAGCGAATGGTACCTCGTCTTCCACATCACCATCGTCATCGGGATAGTTCTTTCCCTTTCTCTCTGATACACGACGCGCCCTCGAGCACAGAGCCTCGCTCAGCATCCCTGCAAGCGTCCTTCGTCCTAGAAGTCCTTGACCCTTGCCTCGCTCCTTGTCCTTCAAAAAAGACCTTTTAAACCTCACTACTTCATCGAGTACCTCCGCATCCCATAAGTTATCACTCAGCCCATCGCTCGCTAGGATGAGGATATCATCCGCCTGCACCGGAAGTTCGAGGATCTGTGCATCGCGCGGTCGGGCAGAAGAACTCGGCCCGAGTTGCACAGGCATGTTAAAGGCCCACCACATCTCAGCGCTCCGCCAGGCGATGTACTCATCGCGCACAAGCATCCCCATACAATCTCCCAGATGTGCAATCTTGAGAACCGCGTCATATGTAGGCTTAGATGTGGCCGGGAAGTTAAAAAGCATGGGAAGGGGCGGGGTAGATGCTCGTGGAATCCTGGAAGGGGAGTGTTGAAGAACTGCCACAAGCGCCGTTGAAGATCCTGTTTTCAGGGGCACAGTCATCGGTTGCGGAGCGACGGGCGTCTCTGGGGGTAATGGCGTGGGCTGGGGTGGCGCCTCAGCGGCATTAGGTACAGCAACGAAAGGCTCGTCTTCGGGTATGGACACTAGCGATGGCGGGTGGGCTGCTGTTGTTACTGACAGAGGGGCGCAGGTCTCCGCCGTCGTAACATGAGCCTTGATTGTCTTGTCATATGCACGTTCCAGAATCATAAGTACGTCCAAGCCATCCTCAAGATCCTCGAGCGAGTCTTCCAACTCTTCATGAAGCTGGTCAACATCGGCAGTCCATGGCCAGGAGTCATTGAGGGCGGTGCTGCCTGTGCGCCTCGGTGATATACCACGTGCTGGTGATGTGTCGCGTCGTCGGGCATTGCAGGCCTCAGCCTCAAGAGCCTCAGCCGAGCAATGATGCATCAATCGGCGAGCAAAAAGGGCACTAGATGAAGGGCCCTGAGACGCGTGTCTAGAAGCAACGGTGTCTAAGAGGTTGATGACCGGGTCAAGGTAAAGTTTGATGGAGCAAAAATGAGATCCACGTACCTTTGGTTCGTGACCAACCGCCGACACCATCAGCTACTCCCATGGCGTTTTCATGGACGAAGTAGGCGTCTTCGCCTACTTGCACAGCAAGGCTGAGGTCCTCTGTAGGCGTGGTCTGGAAGGGACGACCACTGTCAACACTGGTATTGCCTTTGCCTGATTTAATATGCCCTTTGGCATGTTTCGGGATCCCATATGCACCCACATCCAGGTGATATCGCATGCGCTGTCTCTTGATGCATGGATGCGACTCGGCATGATCAGACAGGGTCACATTGTAAAATGGGATCGGAGCAAAGGAAGAATAGGGAAAGAATCCTGCAGATTGGTGCGACGCTGGTATGTGCGGTGGCGATGAAGAGTTTGCCTGCGGCGATGTGAGTGCGAGCGAAAAAGGAGGTTGGCCCGATGTTTGGCCTTGCCCATGCGGTGAACTTTGGGAATGCGGACCCGTCGAGTGTTGCGAGGATCCTTCGCCTTCCACTTTCACGGGGAGCCGCGATGTTGAAAGAACGTGAGGATTGCCAGGCCGAGAGCTAGGAGGGGGTGGTGGTGGTGAATCAAAGAAAGCTAACGGTCCAGTTGAAGGATTCGCTGTGTACAGCAGCCGAGAAGACGGTGCTGAATTAGAACGAACCCTCGATATCGAGGATGTCGATGTTGAAGAAGAAGAGACGGCGCGGGGTAAAGCAGTATAGAACCGCTTCTGGATGGTTTTCATGGTCGGACCAGGCGCGCTCATGGTATCGTATGCAACTAATATTTTGCTACACGATGCTGGAAGTGACAGAAATCCGATGGTCGCCGTCAGCGACAGTGGGGAAAAGACAGAGCAATGAGTTGTAGAGCGTGGAGGTTGGGGAGATCGACCCTTCAGCCACATGATTCTGAACCCGCAGACGGGAGAAGCCGGGTCGCACTTCCGCCGAGAAAGACCGCATCAAAATTAATCATGCTCCTGACACACCGGGGATTTCGACGGTTCACACCTAGGCCTGAGCCGACGCTCAATCCTCCTAACCCTTTACTAACATTTGTCGAATCATATAATTATGATATACTTGATACAATTGGTCAGTCGTATTGTGAGCGTGTGTCAAATATGTGTTAACCAATCAGTTGCTGGTTCTATGTCACACCAATTGGGTGAGTTCGAAACTCTAGTTGCCGCTTTTGGCTCAAGTTCTCACGCCACTACTTACATCAGGCGCCAGTAAGAAGTTGATTTGGCATTGAATAGAAATCCTCAGCCACACATAGGTCCCCACGTTCACATGACGTCTCCCATTGTTATGTCACTGCAGCCTCACGGGGACGGCCACCTCAATTGCACGTGTAGTAGATACATCTCGGAGCATGTGCATAACAAGGTGTTCTTCTGTGCAGAAGGGCACTTCGTGCCAGACGATCACTGCTTTGCAGCTACCTGTTCCCCAGCTATCACACCATTGTTGACCTGGCTCAGCGCTGCATCCGCCTTTTCCAAGTCCCCCTCGCTCAAACTCTTGAATGCACCCCCTCCAGGCGTACTTACCCCAGAGTGGATGGAGCCTGCACGTGAGCGCACCTTCATGACCAAAGGGCTGTAACATCACGGCGGAGTGAACGAATAGGTTCCATGAGAGGTAAACCCTGATAATTACAGCCACTTACAAAGGATAACCATCGTCCTCGTCCTCGGCAGACCGCGGCCAATTATACCCACGATAATCACTTGTGTTCAACCTCTGCATCTGACAAGAGGTGAGCCTTTGCTCCCCTACACGCTGCATGAGACAAGCTCACCTCTTCAGTAAGCGTTCCCATATCTCCCGGAGTCGCCAGACCAGACATTCGCAGGCGAGGGCTGGCAGGGGCAGACACTGGTAGGAAACGTTCTACCCCCCCGCCAAACCAGTCAAATTCATCGTCCTCGCCCTCCCCGTTTTGGTTTATGAACGCGTCAGGATAGGCCCGCCTTAACGCCAGCTGTCTTGACTTGGAGTATTCGACGCCAAGGTTTTTCCAGTCCAACAAGGGGCTCAATCGTTCCACGCGGTTGCGCTGGTTGATACGTTGTCGGCGTGTCTTGTCACAGAAGTTGAACATGTTCTCCGTGAGGGTGTTGACTGAGTCTTCTACAGACTGTGCGCGCCGATCGACAATGTAGCAGCCCTCCTCTTCGGGATGGTCGATAAGATCCTGCATAAAACACCCAAATCCAGACAGATTGGTGGTGACGGAAGGGATTCCCATCTGAATACTCAGGTTAGCCACATGACATGGACACACCGAGTTTCAAGGGTACTCACGACTGTACACTCGGCTGGCGTGTAACCCCAGGGCTCGTAGTAGCTTGGGAATACACCCAAATGGCACCCTCTCACAAACTCCTCGTAATCAAGGCCCAGGATAGGGTTGTTTGAGTTCAAAAAGTCTGGGTGGAAGATAACCTTCACCCTGTCAGTAGATGCGTTGAAGAGCTTGACGCGGCGGAGCTGGTTCAAGACAGGGTCGTTGCCGTCGTCTACCATGTTATGCGTGACGATAGGTGGTAGGGAGGTGCGCTTTAGTGCAAATATCCGCCGCTTCAGCAATACCTGATCCTCCGGCGACAGAAGCTTTTCTGGAGAAACCTCCGTCTTGCCTTCCCTGTGGCAGCGAGAACAGTCAGACGACAAACTAATCACCAGGGACAACTGTGGCGACACAAACCCATGAAATCTAGCAGCATGATCGAATAGTCGAGCACCGATGCGGTTTTGTATTTCAGTAACAGTGTCCTGTAGTTGTTTCATGGCCGCTTGTCCTTTGAGGGCTTCAATCGTGTACGAATTTGTGGCAGCGGGCATGATAATGAACGCAACGACGGTCGTCTTCGAACGAGATTTTTGGAGGCGATAGTTTAGACCTACGAATCGAGCAGTTGTAAGAACGATATCAGCCAGAGGCAGAAAAAACGTACGGGCAAGGGATTCAATAAACATGTCAACCCCTTTATTTCGATACTCATAGCGACCGGCAGTGAACATCTACAGAAAGATGAGTGTTGCGTCGCAGAGATTGGGGCTATGCACTGACATATAGTGTATTCTCAAGATCGAAGTCATAGTGTCCATAAAAGTGGCCCCGAACAAATTCATGGATCTTAGCTTTTGCAGTCGCATGCAGGTTCTGGAACTCGTGCATTGCTTGGAACTTGACGACGTTGAGTCCGTTGGGCACTACACCGTCTGGCTTGCGCTTCAGGAGATGTTCAGCCTCATATGCGGTGATGTGAGAAACTGTGGTAAACACGTCCGCACAATGTGCTGATGCACGTTCGATACAGTAGCGATGATATATGCCTCGCTTGCCAGCCTCGTGGTCGACGTCAAAGTATTGCAGGTTGTTGTAGAAGTCCACGCTTCCTGCGCAGAGGTAACGGCCAAGGAGGGTAGCGTGAGTGGTAAAGACGGTGGTGACATCAATGTGTCTTCTTCGGCATAGCGGTATGGCAACCCCCGCCTGCCACTCGTGGAAATGGGCGACGACTGCGGTGTGCAGCTGTCGTGAAACATACTAAAGGGTCGTCGACCATAAACGGTCAGTTGAATGGCGTTACAAAGCCACTGGTTACTGACCTCGCCTAAAAGCCAAGCCACTAGGTACCCGAAAATGATTGTTTCGTTCGTTTCGTGGTCATGGGGAGGTGAAGGGATACCAGCCAAATTCCAGAGATCCCCCTTCCATTCATCAAGCCGATGGTGAACGCTGCCCGTATCAAACAAGAGCACGCGGGGTGCTCCCTCGATCAGCCATCGACCATACAAATACTTCACACCCTGTGTCCGCATACTATCAAGCGCGCTTGCAAGCGCGGGGTCGGTGGGCTCCTGCGCCTCGACCTCCATGGGTGCCGTTTTATAAATCAAAGGACCGATCAAAGTGTATCGGTCACCATACTCTGCAACAGTAACGGGGACTTTTGTCTTGATGACCGTGTAGATGCCTCCGACTTTGTTCGCGACTTCCCAAGCGCATTCGAAGAGCAGGTGGTTGTGCACGTCGCGCTTCAGTGTCTCTGGAGCGTCTTCTGCCATCGTCGGGTACTATCTGAAAAGAAAGGAAAAGTGAAAGGTGCCGGTGAAGACGAAAGACGGAGATACGAGATGAGGCGCTGTTAGGAGGAGATATAAGTGAGGAGCGGGAAGATTTGGATGGCTGTCACTTTCAAGTTCCAAGATTCATATTGACCTCATAGAGACCATCGACCCACGTGATCATGAGGAAAGATTTCAACTTTCCCGATTCGGTAACTAGGTATCGTAACATCCTCCAACTGGCAACATGAAATTCTATCGAGCTGGTATCGCGTTCGAGAAAACAAGTACGCCCAAATTGATCGCCTGCTCCACGCAACGAGGTCTTCGAGAACGCGAAGAGAGCACTATCCGGGGAAAGTCGTAATCCGCCGTTGATTCCTTGCATGAAATCGATGGCGTACTTTGACATTCTTAGGCAAGCATGGCTACCACAAGCGCCGTAATAGTGGACGAAATGAGATTGACCTGCGTCATCCATCAGAGTTCGGACCGCGCGCTGTCAGCACAAAAGTAGAATGACGACTCTCAGTGGTGACGAACCTGGTTGTTGGTCAATACATTGAATCCACTGATTACCTTGACGGACTCGTTGCTTCCGGGGATAGACGCATCTTGGAGGATCTTTTTCTCGTCTATCGAGTAGCGAGTACGTTGTAGGGTCGCTCCGAGGAGAGAGTCGAGCTGCCATCGAAAGTGAACGCACGTTTGAGGAGGCTCAGTTGATTAACACATGCACTAAACACACCATGGACCCAAGAACTCCCGCGGCCATTCCCCAGCCCATCAGCGACGGAAGTAAATTTGTCCATTCCGCTCTGCAGGCACTATTTTCCACGGCCAAACTCGCGAACTGTGTAAGCCCAACGACACATCCACCTATGGCAGACGCGAGAGTGCCTCCCACGGAAATGCCACCATTTGTCCCTGGAGGCACAGCCTTGAGGGTCGTAATAAGAATAGGTGGAGAGCTTGAGAGGATGCCGAGCTCTGAGGCAAGTGTGTCGCCAAGGCAGCAAGCGAATTGACTGAGGGCGAGAACATCGATGATGAGGTCGATCAAGAGATATGCTGCGAGGCGCACTTACCCCAGCGTTACGAATATGAGTGCCCGACTCAGGCCGTCAGATATAGCAGGAGACAAAGGACACCAGCTGTCACTGGTATACACAGAGTCACAAGATACGTCGATAACATGTGCGAGGAAGGACCAGGGAAAAACACCTGGGGTAAACCTCACGCTCCAAAGAATGCTTGCAATGAAAGCAGGGAAGGTGTTGCAAAGAACCTGCCACCCAGTACGATACCCAGTGTCATGGAACCCTGCTTCGAGCTGAGCTTTGCGTTTGTTCCCGTCTTCATATACTCGTCAGACGAGCGTTATTTGAGAGACGAGAACTTACATTTGGTGGCTCTGGATCCGAGCAAGTAGAATACAATCAGAGATATCCCTATGGCGCGCACGGGCGCTGCCATTATGAGGGAAGCGACCACGAATGCTGTTGCAGCGCCAGACGGTGATAGCTTGCGCGATTTCGCTCCATTTACGCTAAGAAACGCAGCAAGGACGAAAGGAAGGATGGCAAGGGCAGTGATCCCTGAAGGCATGGGTACGTTCTTGGTTGTAGGCTAACTTCAGAACCAGTCGATGCTCGTGGTTGATCAATGTCCCATATACAGACCATTTTGAAGAGCCCAAGTAAGACATGAACTCAGAGTCAAAGTAAGCAGTTGCTAGCACTAGTAGTCAGACGAGTACAGGCACCTCAGGTAGGTGTATATACTGATTTCAGAGCTGCGAAAAGCAGCTCGATCAGCATGAAAGCCTCTTCACAGAATACGGGATAGATATATTGCATGTGGTTTGTAAACATAACTTTGAAATATTTGAAGGGGACAGCTTCCAGTACATTTTTTAGAGTCGGCAAACCTGATGCATTCGCGCATCTACTTGCTCGTCTTCGCTGATTTCTCGCTAGTGACATCCCACTTACCAAATAACAGACTGGAAGGATTGAAGTCAGCCTGCGTCCGCGAAGTTATTATTATATACTTACTCGAAAGCAGCCATGATGGTCCATTTTCGGTTGTCAGCTTCAGGGAAAACTAATGACCGGGGGCCATAGAATACCTGCACACAACATGAGAATCAACCAAAGGCATCACAACCCTGTCAACGAACCTCATCGTCCACTTCATGCTGTTTCCGCGGCAGACAGTGAAGGAACTTCCAATCAGGATTCGCACCTCCCTCTCGGCAAAGCGCTTCTGTGACTTGATACCCAGCAAAGTCCTTCAATCGCTGCTCTTTTTCTGCCTCCTGCCCCATAGAGATCCTGTGTCAACGTCAATAAGGAGCCGGTGCGTGGGGTGATTATATGCACTTCTCACCAGGTATCAGTCACAACAACATCTGCACCCTTTACGGCTTCACGGGGGTCGCTTCCCCACCATATGTCCTTATCGCATCCTAACTCTGTGACGCGATCCCACACAGGCTTAGGGCACCGATAAGTGGGTTGTGGAGGAGAGGCGACGCGAAGCTTGTGTCCGAGACGGGGGTACGTCACGAGCATGTCATGGAGGACGTTTGCAGAGTCGCCGACGTAGGCGACCGTAAGGGGGCGGAGGGTAGCAAGAGGTTTGTTTGCCGCAGGAGGCGGAGGGGGTATATGCTCAAAGAGGTGAGCGTGTTCATGCAGAGTGAGAAGGTCCGCAAGGATTTGGGTAGGGTGCCAGAGTGAGGAAAGGGCGTTAAGAACGGGGACAGGTGAATATTTCGCTAGTTCCTACACGAGTGGTTACTTGGTTTCGACTAACGTGATTTATTTGAGCTCACCTCGATCTCTTCATGGGCACCGACGCGAGCAAATACACCCTGACACATGCCACCGATGACGCGGGCGGTATCTCGGGGAGTCTCATTGACACCTAGTTGAATGTCCTCACGTCCAAGGAACAAAGCACGACCACCGAGAAGAACGGCAGAAGTTTCGGCGGCTAGGCGTGTGCGCGTGCTACGCTTGGAGAAGATAAGAGCAATAGATTTGTTAAACAGCGATTGTGAGGGCATGCGCAAACGCGCATTTTTCTTGCTCTGGGATTGTGGAGCAAGCCAAGGGAGGGAGACTTGTTTAAGGTAGTGCGCATGATTGACTAAACGCAATATCTGAGGACCAGTGAGGTCTGCCATGGACATGAGATGTGGTACTGGCGACATTTTTGCAGCTAAATATTCCTGCTCTTGGATGGGTTTTAGTAGTGAGCCCTACGCGTCTTCAAGGCCACCTGCAACGGTCAAATTGAAGAGTACTTACATCTCTGGTATCCCCATTCGGTAGGGGGTGTTGACATAAGCCGACGGTGTTTGCCGGGAATGCCTTGCGCACCAGCGGAGTGTCGCGAGCGACTTGCAACGACCAAGTCAAGCGCCCACGTATCTCCTTCAAGCATTGCAGAAGGAAACTCTCTGACGGGCAGGTCAGAAAAACACATCCAGTTCCGTTCGTCGACGTGCTTCTCCAATTTGATAACTCTCTACCGTCAAGGCTGTTAAGGAGCCTTGTTGTCCTCTTTATTAGTACGCGCCGTGGGAGATTAACCAGTCCGCGATGTCGACCAGTCGTACACCATCGCTCACCCCGTCCAGATCTGCTACCCCGCCTGCATTCGAAATTCCTGTTCAACCTGACCACTTCTTTGGCTCAGAGGGTGCCCATCTACCACCCTCTCCACATTCGGACGGTAGAATATGGCTTGACCCCGATGAGGATCCACTCGCACACCGCGGTATTCCGGTATTCAAACCTACCATGGAGGATTTTGCAGATTTTGAAGAGTACATGTCAAAAATCGAACGTTGGGGTCTGCGGAGTGGCATCGTCAAAGTTATCCCACCAAAGGAATGGTAAGTGTTCGCCAGGCAGCCCTCACGACATACTACAAGTGTCATCTACCTAGGGTTGACGCCTTGCCGACAATCAAAGATGAACTTGCAGAAGTCAAGATAAGATCTCCTATTGAGCAACACATGCTTGGCCGCGGAGGCCTCTTTCGGCAGGAGAACGTAGAGAAGCGTAGGGTCATGAGTGTCCGAGAGTGGGCTGAGCTTTGCAATAAGGACGAGTTCCGTGCCCCTGGTGTCGAGGACGTCGGACTTCATGCTCGAGGCACTCAGGCGAAGCAGAAGCCTGCGAGGAGAGGTCGTACAAGGGCGGCGGCAAGCCACAAGGTAGAGTCCGCCGAACCCGAAGAACACGACGACCCTACGGTCAAAGAAGAGCAGGCTGATGAATCTACGGAGATGCTCGTCGATGAAGCACACGGAGAGCCCATGTCCCCGCCGACTAGTGTTGGGAATCCTCAGACGCCGACCTCCAACAGTTCTCATCCAGTCCTAGACAACATCATTGGGCGCAGCGATGCCGACCCGGAAGATGACCGCGGCATGAGCACGAACCATTTTCCAGAGGATGACGGTAATCAAGCAGAGGAAAAGCCCAAACAGAAGGGCAAACGCGCCGGGCAGACCCGCGAAGCCCGTGATGCTCAGCTCGCCCAACGCGCAGCCAAGGACGCAGCCTTTGTCGACTCCTTTGACCCTCAAAAGGACTGGCTACCCCCTGGCACAATCAATGCCGATTACACAACAGAGTTTTGTCAGAAACTTGAGCGGCAGTATTGGAGAAATTGCGGTTTGGGCAAGCCTGCTTGGTATGGTGCTGATACTCAAGGTATGTTCCAGCACCCAGTGTCGTTATGAAGCTATGCCTTATATATTCGTAATCAAGGCTCGCTGTACACCGACGAGACGAAAGTCTGGAACGTGGCACACCTTCCATCGTTCCTATCCCGCATTTTGCCCTCCTCTTCGAAGGGCCTTCCTGGTGTTAACACTCCTTACTTGTACTTTGGGATGTGGAGGGCCACATTTGCCTGGCACGTCGAGGACATGGATCTCTTCAGCATCAACTATATCCATTTCGGTGCTCCTAAGTTTTGGTACGCAGTACCGCAGGGGCGAGCAGCAGCTCTCGAGTCAACCATGAAGGGTGGGTTCACTTCTTTTTAGGAGTGTGTTGCGCTAGGACGTTGACATGCGCCTAATAGGCTATTTCCCCAAAGATACATCTCAGTGCCCACAATTCTTGCGCCACAAATCGTTCCTTGCGTCACCAACGCTATTAGCTCAGTCTTCTTGTCGGCCAAACTTCCTAGTCCAGCGGGAACGAGAGTTTGTCATCACGTATCCGCGGGGCTATCATGCTGGCTTTAACCTTGGTTTCAACTGTGCTGAGAGCGTCAACTTTGCTTTGGAAAGCTGGGTAGCGCTTGGCCGTAAGGCGAAGGCATGTCAATGTATAACTGACAGGTAATTTCATGGATCCATTCCACGAATCCTAGTCTCAAGAATTCTTAGTGTTCGGATCGATATCGATGAACTCATGCGCCAGCGGGAGGCAGAGCTTCTGGACTCCCCACCCGCTAAACAGCCCTCGCCTTCGAAGAGAAAGGCCGAAGGGGTGGATAGCGCCCCGAAGCGAAAGCGGGCGAAGATAAAGCCCGAGGTTGGTCCCTCAAGTCTTCCCGGGCCTTCCAAGGTTTCCGTCACGCTCAAGCTGGGACCCAAGCCTGCAGAATCCGAATGTTTCCCCTGCTGTCTTTGCGTGTCTATGTCCCGCGTTGGCCTCTTGCATGTTCAGGATCCACCGATCGGAAGGAAAGAACTTCCTGAATCACTGGCGTCTGTGTATAATGCTGAGAGGTGGATGGCCCATGAAGAGTGTGGGAAGGTTGTACCTGAGACATGGGTTGACGATGTGGAGGTCGGGGACGTCCTCCCGGATGGTTCGCGTGCTCGGGAGCCCAGAGTGTTTGGGGTGGACGCGGTTGTGAAGGATAGATGGAATTTGGTAGGTGATACCTGCCATGTCGAGCTGATGTATTGACGGAGCACTCGCAGAAATGTTCGGCATGCACCAAGGCACGGCAAAAGGCGCACGGGGCTCCTATTCAGTGCACCAAGGGCAAGTGTGCCAAGTCATTTCACGTGTCTTGCGCAAGAGATGGAGAGAATGGGGTTCTTTATTCTGTGCTGCGAGAGGTTGAGAAGCAAGTCATTCTCGTTGACGTCCAACCCCCATCTGCTCCTGTACCCATCACATCCGGAGAGCCCGGTCAACAGGGAGCGGAGGATGGAGGTGTACAGTGGACTAACGGTACACCCCACGTTGCCCCAGTACCTGTGGACACGGAGCCTCGCGTGTTGAAAACGATCAAGAAGAATGAGGTGCAGGTACTCTGTACCCAGCATAACCCGGTAAGTGTCCACACGTGAGATCTTTCGCTCAGATGACTGATAACGTCTGTGAAAGGCTGTCGCAGCTGCCAAGAAGGCGAACAAACAAGACAAGATTCGGAACGAGTTGGTTGCGCTTCCCCCTATGTCACGAATCAAAATCCGTGTGAGCGCTGGAGTCTTCGAGGTTTCGTTGGTGCGCGTCGTTGAAGAGACCAAGTCCGTCGAGGTGCTGTGGGACAGGGGCATTAAACGAGAGTTCAAGTGGGGTAGTGTCATCTTCGGTCAGACTGATGGCCAGACCGTCATGCAAAAGCCCTCTGAACTTGCACCTTTACCCGCACCTGAGCGTAAGTGCGATTGTTGTCTGTCTGTTCGTGGTTGTCTTATTGTCGATCACGCAGCCCCGCAATCGAGCAACGATGCGGGACCTACGCTTCACGTGGCAACATTCCCTTCCAGCGGAGCAACAACTTCGTCTGGTGCTTCGACTTCGTCATCCACTCCCACACCCATACACATACCCGCTTACCATTACCAGCCAGCCTTGCCTCCTCAAGCAACCGGGTCCTGGCCGTATGGAATGTACCAAGTGCCTCACCAAGCGACATACCACCCCGTACCTTACAGCTACCCCGGGTATTATCCCTCAGCAATGTCAACAGCATACAGGTCTCACGCTGAAAATACAGGGGCACAGGGCACGTACCGGTCTCAGTTACAATGGCAGCAGCCATACACGGGTCCTAGGACTAACAACAATCCTACAGGGTTGTCTGGCCAGGTGCATTCAATGCACTCCGTCTCTCCCGCACCTCCTACTTCATGACGATATCGATGGTTGGCCTAAGCACGGACTTTGATAAAAGGTTATATATATATTTGCACACTCTGTACCAGCATCGCACACCCATGATACTGCTAAATGCGAAATGTTGAACCACTTCACCCAATTTTCCGCTCGGCTTTTCTGTTTCTACAAGTGGAGCAGAAAATCTGATGTTTCGTGAAAGAACATTTTTAGAACATAGATTGGACAGATGCCATTTTTTTTACAATGTCCCAAGATAGAATGTTACCTAGAGATCACGGTGAATCCCAGGCTCCTTTACGCCGCCGCCGTTCGTTGTGAGGGGCGATGTGGAGTGGTTTCTGGGAGGTAGTGATGATTTTGAGGTCACGTAGATGCAACAAAATTCAAACCCAGCACAACCTTATTCCGCTCAAACTCACACCTGGGGTCAGATGGGAAGTGATGACATATTGGGAACAGAGTGGTAAACACATTAATTAATTAATATTGCACCTAGGATTACAGTTATTTCATCACAACATATCAAATTAAAGATTTTGATCATGTATGAAATTTGTCTTAGGTACACATCTGGGTAATAATATTCTAAATATGGTTACTTACCATGCTTGAAATCTGCTAGTGCATCTGTTATTCCCATAGATATTGACCATATTCTAAGTTTGGTCATAAATATGAATGCACAGCAAACCTCAGGAACATGTTTAGCATCTGAACAAAATAAATATCAGTAACCCTGTGGTTTGATTGGCTGATCTTGCTTATTGTTGATTAACAAAATCAGGATGCAAAACATTTTGATGCATAACTCTAAATATGATGCTGAACATGTGTGTGCAAAACAAACTCTCACATACATATGTTAGGAAGTTGTCATATACTGTGTCACAACAGTCAACTCTGCCTTTCCTGCCCATACCAAGTCCGCCTTTCTGCCTTTCTGCTTATCTAAGTCCACTTTTCCACTTATCTTTCTTACCCCTGATTCCTGTACCTTGTTCCTCATCCTTCATACTTTGACAGACATCTGACATATCTAATAACTCCACCTTCCGATTCATCTGATTCAGACTTGTTCTGACTCCTCTTGACTCATTCCTATCTTTCTGACATCTTCAACCATTGCCTTGCTGGAATGAAGTTCATGGTTGACACCAGACTCCTCACCTTCATCCTCCTAAACTCCCTTCCAAAAACTCCAGAATGGAACATGTTCACCTCCTCTGTCATCAACACTGTCAAAGATAGCAAACTCACTTTCAATGCCGTGGAAACCTGGATCACCTCAACCCTTCCAGATCCTTGGACTCCACTCTCAAGGTCTCCAACAAGTCCTCCACTCATCTGCCCAACTCCGCTGCTTGGTGCAAGCACCACCAACAGTCTGGACACAACTCTGATGACTGCTATGCCTACCAGCATTGGACAAAGGACCCAAGAAAAGGAGGAGGAGGAGGAGGAGGAGGAGGAAAGAAATGGGAGAAAAAGAAGGAGAAAGCCAATGCGACAGAGGACACTCCAGAGGTTACCCCTAAAACTCTGGAGATTGGAAACATAGTTACTGAAGGTGTATCAAAGTCTTTAATGGCATGCATTCTTGCCTACTTGTCATCCGGACCCAAGGCCAGTGGGAGAAATGCCATCATCATCAACTCCAGAGCTACTTCACACATGGTCTCACACTGATCCTGGTTCCGGACTTACTCTCCACTGGTTCCACCTCATCCTGTCGCTTTTGGAGACAACTCCACCACCTCCACTATTGGAATCAAAACTGTCACACTCTTCTCCACCATCTCCAGAAAGAAGTACAAAATCATCCTGACCAATGTCCTGCTCATTCCAGAATTCTGGATCCCCCTGATCTCTGTAAACTGCCTCTCCACTGCTGGATTCTCCACTGTCTTCCCAGCCAGTTCCAGCACTTGCTATGTCTGAAAGGGAAGAACTCCGGTCCTTACCAGAACTCATCGACAGGGGCTATATCATGCAAATGTCATTCCAGAATCCCCAAAGGAAGTGGTGCATGCTGCAGTGGACATAAACCTTCTCCACCGGTGCATGGGACACATCTCCATAGCATGGATTAAACATATGGTCAAGCGGGGACAGCTCTGGGGGATCAACATCCTCACCAGAACTCTGCCCTTCTGTGAGGCCTGCATCCTTGGAAAGATGAAGAAGCTCCTGTTCAAACTCCTAGAGGAACCCTGTGCAACCTGAGCACTCCAAATGGTCCACATGGATGTTGGAGGTCCCATAACTCCTCAATCCTGGGAAGGGTACAAGTACTGGATCATCATCGTAGACGACTTCTGCTGCTTTCCTTGGATCTACTTCATGAAACACAAGAAGGAAGCACTCCAGATCTACAACTGCTGGAAAGTCGATGTCCAAACGCTCTTCCACAGAGGTTGGACAAGAGAAATTCTCCAATGCCTATGTGGACTTTATCTGGAGTGATGGAGGGGGAGAATACATCAATGAGGCCTTCCGAGAGCGACTCCGAAAGGACAGAACTATGCACAAGACCTCCACTCCCTACACCCTGGAGCAAAACAGATTAGTGGAGCAGATGAACCAGATGTTATCTGTCCTTGCAAACACCATGCACTGAATCTCTTGAGGACTTCATCTTTGCAGGTGCAGCCAACTCCAAGTCCGATGCGTCCCTCCTGGGGACAATCTGTGAAGCCTATGCAGGACCTGATGCAGATCACTGGAAGTCCACAGTTGAGGAAGAGCTCCTAAACCTCAAATCCAATCATGTGTACGAGACCATCCCCATTCCAGAAGGTGTCACTCTGATAACCTCCAAGCCTGTCTTCTGCATCAAGTGCGACCACACCAGAAATGTCAAGTGCTACAAAGTCTGCATTGTTGCATGGGGCTTCACTCAGAAGGAAGGGATTGACTACCAGGAAGTATTTGCCCCTGTAGCAAACCTGGACTCCATCCAGACCCTTGTTGCCCTTGCTGCAAAACATGACCTGGAGCTCAACCAAATGGATGTCTCCACCGCTTACCTGAATGGAGAATTGGAGGAGGACTTCTACCTACTTCCTCCAGACGGAGTCCCTATCCAACCTGGGTATTTCTGGAAACTCCAGCACTTTCTCTATGGACTCAAGCAAGCTGGATGGACTTGGAACAAGACCCTAGACAAGAAGCTTGGAGAACTCGGATTTGCCTGCCTCAACATGGAGCCATGCCTATATGTCTTCTGGAAGGATGGGAAAGTTTGTTTTCTAGTTGTTTATGTGGATGACCTACTCCTAGCAGCTTCTTCCAGACAGTTTATGAACTCTGTCACAGCCAAACTCTCAATGGCCTTCAAAATGTGTGACCTTGGAGAGGCCAAATACATCCTCAGGATCGAGATCAACCAGGACTGCAAACTCTGGACCATCTCCTTGTCACAGCGCCAATACTCCCGGACCATCCTAGATCACATTGGAATGACCACCTGGAAACCCATCTGGACTCTGATGGTGCACAACTCCTGGCTCTCTGCCACAGATATGGAGAATGATCAGATCCTCCTGGAGATGGTTATTGAAGGCCAGAGAGTCTCCTATCTCACCATCATCAGCTCTTTGATGTATCTCATGCTCAGAACATGCCCAGACATCACATATGCAGTCAGAACACTCAGCTGGTTCAGCACCACACCAAAGCAAATGCACTGGGAAGCAGAAAAATGTGTATTCCAGTACATCCAAGCCACCAAGAACATGGAACTCCGCTTTGACAGCTCTGAGGTATCTATGGACATGGATTTTCAGGGATATTCCAATGCAGGTTGGTCTCAGGATCCAGACAACTCCCACCCCACCTCTGGATTCCTTTTCCTCAGTAATCATGGAGCTATCTCCTGATCCAGCAAACAGCAGAGCACGGTTGCGCTCTCCACCACAGAGTCAGAGTACATCGGACTTAGTCTTGCCAGACAACATCTCACATGGCTTCAGAGTTTCTTCAGAGGAATTGGACATCCACAAAAGGGGCTGACTGTCCTCCACTGTGACAACCAGGTCGCCATCATCCTAAGCTGCAATCCTCAATTTCAGATGTGGACTAAGCACATCCAGCAGAAGTACCACTTCATCTGAGACAACCTCATCGGAAAGGGAGAAGCCACCATCCACCATGTTCCCACAGACAACATGGTAGTCGACATCCTTACAAAGCCTCTCATTCAAGAGCAGCACTGGAAATTTGTTCACGGCATGGGACTACAAATGCACTTGAGTGGGAGTGACAAAATACAGTGAACTCCGGAACTGGAACACCAACTCTGCACTTCCATAATGTCAGAGTTTGCACCTCTGCTCCACCACCAGGCAGAACTGCTCAGAGTCTTGGCATCCACTCAGAATCCATCCAGAACTTGCATGGACTTTTATCATACCTCATCATCCTTTTTTGCCATTACTCTGGAGCCTCCAGGGATGCTCCATCTCTTCCTTACATCACTTAATTCCATTTACTCCTTGTTCCTGTTCCTATTCCCCTTATTACCATTAGTGAGTGCTTCTCCACCCACTCCACTACATACATATGCTTAGTTTTCACTTCAGATTCCTCAATCATTCTTTGCCCCTCTTTGGCAGTGGCTGAGTTTGGGAAATCACTGCCCTCTTATAGCTTTTGTCAAGAACATAGTGTTAGACACATCCTCCACAACTTTATTGCATTGTTTAGCAATGCATTGGGTGGAAAAACGAGTAGCAGCAGGGAGTATCTAACATAGTACTATGACACAGCCACAGCCATACTACACAACATGACAACCAGGGTGCAACATTGTGAGTATGTCAATTTGACACCATCACTGAGCTCTTTCATTGAGCTATAGACCTCAATACCTCTAGTCAACCATTCTCATTGGTAGATGGATTTCCATTCCATGAATTCCATATTTTAACTCTCCTACTCATGGGCAAAGCTCAGTCAGTCAAAAAAGTAAGATGGCACTCAGAGGTGCAAGCAAAGCAAGCTCATACTCTGGCCACAGTTCATTGGGGCAAAGAAAACATCTGCAAGATGTTTTTGGATCCCACCAGTAGCCCTCCTACACTGCAATCCACTAGATCACAAGCTTTGAAACTTTGAGCTGCTCTTGACACTGCTCAACATCACCTCATATTCAATGAAAAGCAATTGGCTATGCAAGCAGCACAAATACATAGTCAGATGGTGGAGATACAACAGAAGGATATGGAGCTCACCAAACTTGGATCCACTCTCACAGTGCAATCATCTTGACAAAATACAGTGAACTCCAGAACCAGAACACCAACTCCACATTCCCGGAAAGTCAGAGTTCGTACATCTGCTCTGCCACCAGGTGGATCTGCTTGGAGTTTCAGCTCCCACTTGGAATCCATGTGGAACTCATGTGGACTCTTATCAGACCTCATCATTCTTTACTTGTCATCACTCCTGAGCCTCCAGGAATGCTCCATCACTTCCTTACATTGCTTAATTCCATTTCCCCCTTGTTCCTGTTCCTATTCCCTTTATTATCATTAGTGAGCACTTCTCTGCCCACTCCGCTACATATATATACTTAGTTTTCACTTCAGATTCCTCAGTCATTCTTTGCCCCTCTTTGGCAGTGGCTGAGTCTGGGCAATCACTGCCCTATTATAGTTTTTGTCACATCTGAGTTACTTGGAGCTGCTGAGACTGTTGAGACATTGCAGGAGGAGCTGAAGGGGGTCCAGAGCAGTCTTGTCAGTTAAGTGGAAGGTTCAAAGAAGATCTATGCACTCTTGTGTAATGAACACTGTAAATCCAAACGAGCACATGCAAACACTGCCACATCAAGAGCATGTCTCAATGGCATCATGTCAGAGGTCACCCCAACAATAAAACAGGATGCAGCAAGGAAACTGCAACACCAGTCAGCAACCAACAGGAGAGAACTTGCCTTGCTTCAGAAGGAAGCTGCTGAAGTGTTGTCCAAGACTGTCTTCAAATGATGCAAATGAAGGTGCACTGGGCTCTCTCCATCTACACAAGCATCACAAGCCACAGTTGTCCTTACACCAGTACAATGCACTTGCCCAATTTTGATAGAACAACACACAAGCATTCATGGATGCCAAGTACACCTCTGATGATGAACAGTGTGGTAGGAAAGTCACCTGGGAATTGGACTCATCAGGGATAGAATAGGCATGTTGCCAAGCCATCATCCATAGTGAGGAACAAGTGGTGGAGAAGAAGCAAGAGCAGATTCAATACTGTGAAGAGAAGGCTGCAAAAATGGCCAAAGAACTCAATGCAGCTACATTTCTACTTGTTGATCGGGCTGCACTTTCACATCTCACACAAAAGGAATTCAACACTTAGCTTGAACTACACTGGAAGATGGATGCCACTGTTCCAAAAGGTTGGCAACTCAAGAAACCACAGATGTTGGATGTCCTCGAGGCGAAAATCAACTCTGTGAAATTTAGTGGTTGCACAGGGTCATTCTTGTTTTGAAATGGAAGATCCTGCTGATGACATTGAACCAGATGATGTTTTCAATGAGAAAGGAGCAGAGTCTTTCATTTCGGACGACGAGTGTGGATTGACTTCGAGAGACAACAATAATATTGATTACAATTATAACACCAATCTTCCCTTATTTTCATTCAGTTATCATTAATATACACATACTTACTCGTTTGCATATTTTTCCTTTGCTTTCCATTGCATGAATATGTATCTAGTTCTTGACCCCCTATGTCTTGCTGTGTGTCGCCTTCATGTTTGCGTTTTGGTGGTGGGAAGATGACATAAACGTCGTGGGACTTGCCCAACCCCACTGATACAACGCAAGGATCCATCACCCTTGGTCTCCCGTTGACTTTTTCTGTAACTTCGCTGCAGGTTGTGCAACGTGAGCAGCGGGACGCTGACACTTATATGATAGTACATTACATACATATGATCTTCTCGTCAGGCCAGCCCCACACATCTAGGTCTGTGAGGTCACCTCGCTTTCAGATTTTTCTTGGTGACAACAATACCACAGACGGTGATAACGAACGGTGTGCATGTCGGTGCTGCGACTGGGTGGTATTTGCAGATGATTTGGGGAGAGGCCGGAGGTATGCTGTGACTCTCAAAAGGTGAGAAACCTTCGTCCACCACTGTGTTCACGCAAAAGGCGGTTGTATGGCGAAGCCATATTATGGAAAGGGCCTGGGGAAGTGCTTCTGCGTTCATTTAGGTCTCGGGCCTGACTGGCACAATCACGACCATCTATGAATCTAAAACATTTACCTGCTGACTGTGACAGCCAAAGGCTAATTCCTGGTGATAAGAGGTGGTATAATGGTGGCATCGGCTGTGGGCTTGACAGTATGACGAGCACATGGATGATTCCAAGGAATGATGAGAATTAATAATATCGCTGATCAGTGGTACCTAGAGTACAGGTTACCCACGGGTATACCCGGTCACCCAAGCTAGTCTGACCTCTACCCGCCCGGGTTTGACCCCCCTCCCGGGCCTCTCGCCCTACCCATACCCACTGACACCCAACCCACGCTATACCCACAGGCGTGTACCTGCAGGTAACCTGGGTAGCACCCTCTCCATGCTAGAGCCTAGGGCTATGGCGTTGGCAACCCACAAGAGAGCTGTTGCCAACGATGCCTTGCTAGGTGGGCCGCCTCGGTCGGATCATGTGAGATATCTTCAGTGCGGAATACTATTTAACCTAGCCGGATCCCCGCCAGTGTTTACTTCCTCCCTACCAAGTAGCGCCAGGAGTGCGCCGTTATTGCTACTAGTATCCTCCTCCGTCCCGAGGTTCATTAATATTCTAAACGTTAAGAGCCGTAACCATGACTCGCCACTATCCTCAGAACCTATCCACAAAGCTGCTGAAACGCGGCAGTTCTTTGCACCCACAATCGACACGCACGTTCGTGGTTGTTGCTCCATCCTCAAAGCTTACAATCGGGGTTCGTCGTGAAGACCCTGCGAGGATCTGGGAACGTCGATGCCCGTTAACACCTCTTGCTGTCGAATCTCTGGTTCACAACGACAACGTGGACGTTCTAATTCAAGATTGTGACAGGAGAGTGTTTCCCATCGATCAGTACATAAAGGTTTGATACTATCAGCGCAACACGCCAATAAGGTCGAGCTAACGAGTTTCATTACAGGCTGGTGCAAGAGTTCATCCCACCCTCGAGCCTGCACACATTGTCCTCGGTATCAAGGAAACCCCATTGAATGAACTTATCACGTTACCTCCACGTACGACAGGCTCGGCGTCTCCTCTCCCCCGGACACACCTTATGTTCTCTCACACGACCAAAGGACAGCCTTACAACATGGAACTGCTGTCCCGCTTCCTGGGCCGAGATTCGCAACGTCATCTGCCACCGAGACTGATAGATTACGAGCTTCTCTTAGGACATGATGGAAAGAGAACTGTTGCATTTGGATGGTTTGCTGGAGGTATGGATGCATTAACAAGCACACAAACTGTGTTTAACTTGCTCACTCAGTTGCTGGCGCCCTCGAGTCCCTTTCGGCACTAGCTCACGCCCACCTCGAAATCGGAGTTGCCTCCCCTTTCCTCGTAAGCACTCTGGCGCCTAAACCTAGATACTTACCACTTATAGAATTCCTACCCCTAGCACACACCACGACCTCACACTCATGCTTCTTTGCCCTCATTACGAGCGACTTTGCGAGGAATTGGTCAAGAAATCATCGATAATGGAACGCCCAAGTCCCTCGGTCCCTTCGTTCTTGGTCTGACTGGGTCGGTCACTCACTGTTCTTCGTCCGTTCCTCCCTCAGACGTCTTATTCTAGGCACGGAAATGTCTCGCAAGGTGTTCTTTCCATCTTGGAGGAGCTGCCGATTAAGAGGGTTAGCGTCAAAGATCTCCCTGCTCTTGTTAGTAACCCAGGTAATGCCGCCCTTCGTATGTCAGTTTATGGATTTATCGCTGACCGACGACGCGCAGATACCGACTTGCATAAGGTGGACGACTTGACGATGTACGACGTTGGTGACACTTACCTATCTGTATAGGTATACTTGGTTCATGCATCTCCGAACGAGTATCTCTCGCGACTTGACGGTGGCCAGTATGAAAGAGCCCACTATTACGAGAACCCACATCTCTACAAAGCCGACTTTGCAACAAAGGTACGGAATTGACCGTTATTTCTATCAACATTATGACCCACATGTGACAACCAGGTCGCTCCCTACCTTACACTCCTCCTTAATGGAGTAGGGTGGCTTCCGAAGTTTCCCCGTCTCATGACGAACGACGCTCTTACAACTGCGCTCGCCCGTGCTACGGAGGTCGGACGTGCGCGGTTTGGGACCATCGGCGACATCAGCTGCGACATCGGGGTAAGTATCGTCTGATTGGGCAACCCAGCTAGTCGCTTACTTTGTATCATCTATCTCTTGCAGGGTGGCCTTGAGTTCATGCCACGTGCATCCACGATCTCAGAGCCCTTCTTCAAGCATCGCCCATCCACACTCCCCGCCCATCTTCCAAGCGTGCAGATTATGTCCGTGGACATTCTTCCATCCAGCTTGCCGTTAGACGCTTCCCAGCACTTCTGTGGTGTTTTGATGCCTTATTTGAAGGCCCTCATCAAGGAGTACCGAGGTGAACCTGCGAAACAGGAGTATTCCGATGCCTTGAAGGTGGCTACGGTCGCAAGAGATGGCCAGCTCCAAGGAAAGCATAGTGGACTGGCGGAGCACATCGAGAAGTGGCGGCTATCAGGCGTGGCTACAGCCCAGTCGGAGAGCGTGCCGAAGAAGAGAGTTCTCATGCTTGGGAGTGGGATGGTCGCCGGACCTGCCGTGCAAGAGTTGTGCAGGCGTTCTGACGTTAACTTGGTCGTTGGTCAGTAGTTCATCTTACGCGTATACCTTCATATCCTTGGACTTATCGCATCCTCATGTATTCTTTATCACGATGAATATGTTTTGAACGACAGCTAGTAACTCGAGCTTAGAAGCTGAGAACTTGATCTGCGGTCTTCCGAACGCTAGTGCATGTCTGCTGGATGTGGCAGACGTGGAGAAGATTTCGCTCCTCGTCCAGGGTGTTGATGTCGTTATCAGGTGGGTTGCTTAAGACAGCTTATCTCATACATTCTCCCTTGATGACCCAATGCAATAAAGCCTTCTACCTGTGCCGTACCATCCATCTATTGCAGAGCTGTGTATTCGGCACGGTAAGCACATGGTCACAGCGTCATACATATCTCCTGCAATGCGCGCTCTGAACGACCAGTACGTTCATATCTGCACTACGTCTTCCTCGCTGACCCTCGGCGTTCTACTTCCTAGGGCGGCATCCGCCGACGTTTTGTTATTGAACGAGATCGGCCTGGACCCCGGCATCGACCACTGCTCGGCCCTTTCCCTCCTGAAGCAGCTGCGGAAAAATAACAAGCGGGTTGTGTCATTCACCTCGTTTTGTGGTGGTCTTCCAGCCCCGGAGGCATCGGACGTTCCGTTGGGGTATAAGTTTAGCTGGAGCCCAAGGGGGGTGCTCAATGCGGCACTCAACAGTGCCAGGTTCAAACTTGATGGAGAGGTAATAATAGAGTTAACATTGGGTTCTCACGAGCTGATGGAGATGGGTTAGGTCAAGACGGTCCCTGGAGAGAAGATATTGAGAAACTACTTCCCCGACGTCCCCATCTCCAATGTCTTGAAGCTGCAAGGCATCGCGAACAGGGATAGCCTCCCGTACGCAGATACTTATCACCTAGGGAAACTTGGCAGTCTTCGAACAGTCTTGCGAGGAACTTTGAGGTGTGGTTTCTGTTATAGCTTGGCGATCTCAACTGTAACACATGTTTCACAGATACCCAGGTTTTGTTGACCTTGTTCATTCGTTCAAAGTGATGGGGTTATTGGATGCTGATCCTTCGTCACACGTTCTTCCTCGTTCCTGGTCGGATTTGGCGCGTCTAGCATTGGAGAAGAAAATCCATCAGCGTATCCCCGATGAAACCAGTTCTTTCAAGTCAGCTTTGTCTGCTGTCGTGCCTGTCCACCGCCGCGACGATGTGTTGAGAGCTCTGGAGTGGCTCGGGCTGACCGCCTCCTCAAACCACGCCTCGCAGAGCCTTCCACCTCTCCCAACCCGACCTCTCGCTCCCATCGACCTCTTGACCACCATCCTCGCCCACAAACTGAAATACAACCCGGGCGAGCGGGATCTGGTCGTACTGTCGCACGAGATCGTCGCTCAACCCTCGTCCATTGCAGGAGAGGCCCCGCCAGAGCTTATGGAGGTGCATACATCTTCCCTTGTCGCGTATGGCACTTCGAGCGCCTCAGCCATGTCGAGGTGCGTTGGGTTGCCTGTGGCGTTTGTGGCGCTTGCTGTCCTCGATGGAAAGGTTGCGAGCAGGGGCGTGCAGGGTCCTACCGAGGAAGTCTTGTACCGAGCAGTCTTGGATGGTTTGGAGGAAGCTGACCTTGCGATGAAGGAAGGTGTGAGAAAGGGCTGTGGTATGGAGGCCAGGCTTCGTGAGGGACTGCGTACCACCAGCCTCATGGAATGATGTTCTGGGCATTTGGTACTATGACTACGATAATTACTACACTGATCAAATACTTGGACCCGCAACGCAGTGCAAATGCAGACCAGTCACTTCAATCATTCCAGAGCGAGTTCCCGAGACACAAGGTTGTAATCGAATGACGAGTAGATGGTATAGTGCAGCTCAACGCTACCACAGAAAACATAGGAGACATAGCAAAAGACAGTAGCACTAGAGAGACATATCGTGTATCTGTTTCAGTTCATAGCCCGTTACATCAAGACAGGAGCTCTTGCTCCTTTGGTCAATGTTATAAGTAACCAGAGTCATCCTCTTTCTTATCCGGACCAGCCTTGCCCATCTCGTCGGGTTTGGGAACCTCCCCCTCTCGATCCTTCATTTCTTGTTTGACTTGCTCCGCTACGACAATGCCGGTCCGCTCCCCTCCGCCGAGAGGACTGCTTTTGAACTTGCTCGTGCCCTTGATGACAGGGGCCACGACTCGCAATGCTGAACCCTTCGCGTCGCGGCTCTCGGTAGTACTGGGAATGAAAGGCAGGACAAGTGAGTTCGTGTCTTTACCAGCAGCTGCCGCAGCAGCTAGACGACGCTTCCTATCCAGTAAAATAGCTTCGAGAGAGGGCGCAGGGGAAGCAGACCTCGTTACGGGCGAGCTGACAGAGCTAGGGAGTGTAGACGCTAGACCAGTATTGCTGATTGCTCGCTTCTTCAGAGGTGCGGAGCGAGGCGTGATTGGAGGTGGGGCGCCCTCAGATGCCGGGTGCGAAATTGTCACCGTGTCTGTGAGCGTTTGCTCTGCGCCTTCGGGCTCGTCACTCGAGGTCGATGCAACTGCTTCCAGAGTCTGAATGACGATCGAGGGTATATTAATCTCGGCGGGCGGGTTTGGCTGAGGTTCTGGGCGAGAACGAGAAGCAAGGGACGGAGCTCGGCTGATATCGCGCGGACTTGGAGGGGCGCTCTTCGAACGTAGAAAGCTGAACCCACGGGTTGTTATGGGGCGTAGAACTGGGCTCGTCGTAGCTGACCTCGAAGGAAACAGGGTTGATGTAGCGATGATATCGTCGAACGGAAGGGAAGATACCTCGAAGAAATTCTTCGTGGCGATCGGCTCCGATGGAACGTACGAGGAGATTGTACCGTTAGCACCTTCGGAATCAAATTCATCATAAATCTCTTCACCGATAAGCTCTGAAGAAGATGGTAACGAGTAAGAACTAGTGAAAGGAGCGTCCTGAATGCTGACCTTCGAGCACATCTTCGAGAGTGATGATACCGAGTGGCATGATTGCAGGATCGATACCCTGCAAAAAATCTTCCGCATCTTTCTTGGTCAAAACAGCGTCAGCAGGCATGCTCTGTTCTCGCGCGGTCGTGGGCCTGGATAACCTATTTTTCTGTTTATCCTTGGTATGACCTTCCTTGTCCATTCCATCCACATTGCCCATCTCGATATCGAAATTTTGAAGCCGACCGCGCTGCTTGACTCCGTCACGACCTTTGCTGGCGAACGATGACCGTTTCGATCCGTCTTGCAGAACATCTGGCTCTGTGGGTACATCACTTTTTTCTCCATCAGCATCCTCAACCCACGCGATACGCTTTTGGGGGTTCTTGCGATCTTTCGCCTTTGACCTGGTATCACTTTCCTCGTCATCGCTGGATTCGCTAGAGTCACTGGAATCACCCATGCCAACACGCTCACGCAGACGCTGGGTGAGAGTGCGCTTGGCGACTTTCTTGACGGAGGTAGCTTTCTCAACGCTGAAACGAGAGACGATGGCCATGTGGGAACGACCTTCCTGGAATTTATCAAGGATGCCTAGTAAGGATTCGTTATTGGGAACGAAAGGAACCTTGTTTAGAGGTATATTGCGTAGTGGGACGGCATCTTGATAGTAAATCACGTCAGAAGGAGACAGAAATATAGGCAAGATGTTTTACCTTTGGGGTCTAACAAAACGCACTAATACCGAGAACAATTAAGCCTTCAAAGCGGAGACAAAGCACAATCCCACTACTTACTTGCTTCACGAGAAGAATACCGACGATTTTCTTGACCTTCTCAAGGCGGCCAGAAGAATCTATAGCAATTTCCACCTCCTCGTACACGGGCACGCGACTGTGGCCGGTCAAGCAGATCTTCTGCATGGTGACATAGTCCAATTTAGATTCGATGGAAAGCATGAAAACATCTTCTATGGGCGTCATGGCCTATTTGTGCAATGCCAAATGCAGTGAGATAAAAGGGAGATCTGCAAATGGCTGTCTAAATTACCTGTTTTACAACCTTCTCTTGCAAATCCAGGGTAGCACCAATGATAGTTACGGTATCCGTCTTCAAGTCACCACCGTGGGAAGATATAGAGGAATGCATCGCAATCAACTCTTTAAGCTCTGCAGCGAGCAACTCAACAAAGGCCAGAGCTAAACAGCCTAGGTGAACGACCAACCTGCTCTGCGGTAGATGATACCGTGATGGGAACCGAGAACGAGTTCGAGTAATTTTGCTACCGGCCATGCTACGATACCCTGTGGAATTCAATTATGGGCAACTTGATTTATGGTAACAGGTGATCCAACGTACCAAAAGGTACATCAAGATACGTGTAAAACCAGCCATTTTGGCACCCAAGTAAAGGCCATGGCGGGTGCAAAGCGACTGGGGTATGATTTCCGCGAAGCTGTAAAAAGTGGCGTCAGCGATCAAATGTCTCGACTGGCAACTATAAAACGGAGTGAAGAGTAGAAATCCCGGACTCGAAGGGGTAAGAAGTTAAAGAAACGTGGGCAGACGCCCAATGCCATGATTCGAAACAAGCGCTGTCCGCACAATACGATTAGCCGAACATAGGGGGCTCAGTGGGCGGGAAAGTTCCCAACGCGTGTGATTCGGAAAGGGAAAAACTCACATGACGATAAGGACCGTGCTTACAACGACACTTTGAACACCTCCTCCTAGGATAGGATCCGCGATGACGGGGAGTGTCTCATTCACGATCATGTTTGCCAGCAAGAGGGTAACCAAGAGAAGATGCCCGTTCTTGCGAATGGGTTTAATCCTATCAGCGTAACGCTTCTGTTGACTGTGGAACCGTGAACGTTAGTATGGTTCGGCGAAGTAGGTGAGATACTGACGGAGTACCACTCATACTCAGTACGTTGAGCTGGGTTTCGTCCAAGCTCATGTAGCCTAATGTCAAACCGGCAAACACACCCGACAACAATACAAGGACGGGAACGAGACAGGCAAATAAGATGAACTCGACACTATGGGGATCTGCTGAGCTGGCACGTTTCGCATATGTGTGGATGATGGTTGGATCGCCGTTGAAATTACGTGTAATGTTGGAAACATGTTGGGATAGAACAGAGAAAAGAGCAACAAGGAGGCGGGGGGAATGTGGGGAATGCAGGGGAGTTGGTACCATTCGAGTGCGGTAGATGCAATAGTTGCGGCAGCGAATTGGTCTCAGTCAAGCCTCCTTATAGCAACTAGTCAAATTACGTAAATGGCGATACATGTCAGCATCGTGGGATTCGTGGCATGCGAACCCATGTTGGAGTGTAGTATGTAGTATCCAGTGAGCAGTCTCATAACAAGAAGAGTTCTGCGAACCAAGTAGTAACTGGTTGACCATTTGCTAGCTAACAATGGGGATAGAACAAGAATATCTCGCTACCATTTGCTGGGATACGAAAGAGCGGGCACTTATCGCCTCCGTTTGCGCCGTACGCCCATCTACAAATAGAATGCAAATTACCGTAGGGTTGGATCAAGGTTGGATACTATGAAATGGAGAGTTGTGGGTCGCCGTGGGCGATGCTATCACTCGACGTATCGCACACCAGAGGCAAGGACCACTTTTGTCTGTCCAACAAATTGGTGAGAAATTGGCTGACATATTTAGCCTGGATTAACCAATCTGGCGAATGAACATAGTGACCAAACTAGTTTAACTACCATTTGAATATAGCACAAGGGTACATATGTCTACAGAAATGTACCCACTTTGGGACCTAAACATATTTGACCTTGTCTGCTCATAGGTAGGCAAGCACAAAATGAATAGACAAAAGAACCAAGACAAACCTGAAAACATATTGCACTTGGGTTCATAACTCTGCTTATTGTTTTCATTCGAAGACCAGATAATAAATTTGTACCAAATATAGTTATCGTACATTTACTTACATAGATACAATTTGTTAGCTTCTCCGATTGATAAAACATGGTGTCTGTTCAATCTATTTCTACATAAAAATGTACAATCGGAATTTGCCCCCACCAGTGATATGCGCCCGCGTTTTATTGTAATATTACGTTGCTGCCGGGACTCGGAACGTCCACCAGCGGATTGATCATCTGCACTTGCGCACTAACACTGACATACCTCGAGCGATTGTAGCAGTTCAAGCTCATGCCCACACCCTGCAACAACAACACCACATAGATAGTGAATCTAGCTTCCGGCTAGGCGTCGAGGACCGCTTCTGCAAGTAGCGCAGGACATGTTATTCCTCCGAAGTCGTGCTCGACAGGTCACACCGAAGGGCTTCCCATCTCCATTCAATACAGGGGCGCCCAATATCAATTATAACCCTCGGGGTACTTCCACTTCTTCGCGAAGTCATGTTATCCGTTTCCGCAAAGTTGGTCGACGAACGGCCTATGCCGCGGGGGCGCTCGGAACCCTCTGGTTTGTCGACAAGGAGTTCAATGCCTCTGCAGTTGCGCGAAACTTTCGTACGCTGTGGACGGTAAGTCTTCTTCCTTACTGTTAGTCATAAATGCACGCCATTTCTACAGTCAATCATGTCTAGATTACCGCGACCCTTCGCGGTGTCTATGACACTGTGGTCGTCACATCCGAGGGCATCCATGCTACACAACCTTCTATAGACCATGTGTTCTTTAAAAGTTTCCCTTTTTTCGATTTCATAGTGTTGCCTTCGACTTTCGAGATGAACGATGCACCAGCAGTACTTTCGCAACGCCCAATGGGTGAAAGCGGAATTACCTATCTGTTTCATTTCATACTACCTTCCAACGGCTTTTCTGACCCGTGTTCCTTCAGTGTGCCATGATAACCCTAGACTACAAGATCAACTTCCAGCTACAAAAAGCCGACCGAATCCCGCAGCTCCACGAGCGCGTGGCAGATAGGATGTACAATCTCTTCACATCCAATGGTGGCCTCTACATTAAAATAGGTGCGTGAGTTTATTGATGAACATCGGTATGTGGTATTCATATGGGTACTTGTCTGCCTCGCTGCGCTCTAGGTCAGGCCATTGGCGCAAATGCGCCACTGATGCCGCGTCCCATGCAGGACAGGTTCGCTCGCCTATTTGATGACGCACCCCAGATACCATATTCCTCTATCCTTTCCGTCTTTCGATCAGAATTCGGTCGCCCTCCTGCGGGTCCTGATGGCGTCTTTGAAGAATTCGAAGAAAAGGCAATCGCAAGTGCCAGTGTTGCCCAGGTTCACCGCGCAAAGCTCAAGAGCGGTGAATGCGTTGCAGTCAAGGTCCAGAAACCTGACGTGAGCAAGCAGATCGAATGGGATTTGGGTGCTTTCCGTATGGTGATGTGGATGTTCGAGAATTGGATATTTGATCTGCCTGTCTATTTCGCCGTTGGTCAGTCGTCTCTGCTGGCTCCGAGGGGATGTGGCGTACGTATATTGACGAGCTGTGCAGATTTTATAAACAACCATTTAAGGCAAGAGCTCGACTTCGTACAAGAAGCGCAGAATGCGAGCGTCACCGCTGCGTTTATCGCCGCGGAGCCACGCCTCGCTGGTAAGGTACACATACCGAAGGTGTACCCCGAATACTCGACGAAGAAGGTGCTCACCGCTGAATGGATTGACGGCGTGCGGTTGAGTGATCGTCCGTCCATTCGGACACTCATGGGAGAAGAAGACCCTACCGCTGCTCCTTCCATCTTGGTTTATCCCTCCCTGGAGGGAATTCGTTTGAAGGGCGGTGTAAAGTCGATCATGCAGGTCATGGTGGAACTGTTCAGCGCGCAGATGTTTAGTTGGGGGTGGGTACATTGTGATCCCCATCCGGGAAACATCATCATTCGACCGCATCCCTCGGACCCTAGACGTCCGCAGTTGGTGTTGCTCGATCACGGGCTGTACGTTCGCGTGAGGGAGTCATTCAGGAGGGAGTATGCGACACTCTGGAGGGGGCTGTTGGCTGCGGACTGGAATGCTATCGAGAATGTGGCTAGGTCGTGGGGTATTGGGTCACCCGACTTGTTTGCAAGTGCAACTTTGATGAGACCGGTAGGGTACAGGAACAATCACGAAAAAGAGGAAGTGGAGGCGTTGAATGAGTACGAGCGAAGCGTACGAATGAAGGCCAA
This sequence comes from Paxillus rubicundulus Ve08.2h10, assembly GCA_000827395.1. Lineage (NCBI taxonomy): Eukaryota > Fungi > Basidiomycota > Agaricomycetes > Boletales > Paxillaceae > Paxillus > Paxillus rubicundulus. The sequence goes on along the minus strand of KN824894.1, from coordinate 2,533 downwards.
GTTGAAGGGGCTTTTGTTGGACACGGATAAGATGCCCAAGGAACTTATATTTCTTGGGAGGAACATGAGGTAGGTTCTGTGTACTCGGTGCAACAGCCGTCGTTGACATTGACTCTCACAGGATCGTCCAAGGTTCGTAGTGCGGCCTGGTTCCATTCTTGTGTATCTAATCTCTTCCGACTCCAGGAAATAACCAATCACTTGGTTCGCCCGTTAATCGTATCAAGATTACTGGCTACTGGGCTTCACGATCCTTGACGACGTCGTCAAACTTTACGTTCACACAGCGCGCCGAGGAGTACTGGCGCTATCTCGCATTTAGGGGCATCATGTTCTCACTTGACGTCGTATTCTGGGCGAGCAAGGTGCGCCAGTGGGTGAGACGCGCCTTGGGAATGTCGAGTATGGGTTTCGAGGACGAATTAGAGAGGACCATGAGGGGCATTGCTAAAAGTACATTGGGGGTGGACATCGCACCCGGCATTTTTGAGGGCTAGAGCTAGTAGAGCTAGTCCGGGATCAGGAATAGGATGCCTCATCGCATCTTAGATTGGGAACACCTCAGGGAAATAAAACCGACTGATAAGCAAGCAGTCATTCGTTTGTTGACAGGTTGCCCGCCCATCTCTAGCCTGCATTGCACCATACATTTCCCCATCTGTCTTGTGCTACGCCAGTTATACCCTGCCCTGTCACCCCAGCTTCTCCACTATCTACGAGCCCTACGCCATAGCTCGCATCTGCGTTGAACTGTGGGACAGGACATTTAATCCCAAGAAAATAGGGGCAAGCACGGTCGACGGCATTGCATGTTTCTAGACAGGGCAAAAGAGACGTATAAGTGTAACTGACATTGGGGAAGAACTGATTTCTTGGATTGGAACCACTCGGTTGTGGCCGGAGTGCTGAGAACGGGGCCTGTGGTTTGCTCCCGGGAGGCGGAGGGGTGCTGGTCCCAGCGGGCTCGGAGCAGCGAGGGAAAGAGACAGCGCAGAGCCACGAACGGTATTCACGTTGGCAGTCTGCGCAAGTTTGAAGGGGCGAATAGAGGTCGCGTCCACATGCAAAGGTGAGAAGCATGGTCGTAAAATTAGTCATATATTGAAAGAGAGGAGTGGATATGGTGCTTGGGAGGGAGCTAGCGTCGTAAGAGAGCGCAGGCGCTTGTGGTGGGGGTAGCGGGACAGCGTATGCAGTGGACGGGCAGTACGGGAGGGAGTGGACGAGCGGACAGGGGAAGCCAGCTAGTGGGGTATTAATCGGAAGAAACGTCAAGGGTATAGAGGAAGCCACACCAGATTTCGTTGCAAAATATATTGGCCCGCTGACCTTGACTTGGTCCTGAATCACGTATGCTGTATAGTTTGTGCTTGGTGAGAAGCCGTCTACGAGCCATTGTGATCTCCACCCATCAATGTCCCGCAGCCATAAGCCATTGCTGATGATGGAACCAGTTGAGGAAGTGTTTAGCAGGGCACAAGCTGTCTGTGGAAATGATGATAATTGTGAGGATGTCGGTCCTATGACGAGATTGAAGGTCGGGATGGCAGGTGGGTTATCTGAGATGGAAAGATTGGCTGGGGGTAGCGTATAGTTTGGATAAGTTGGTTGCTCAGTGCTTGCAGGATAGAATGCAGGCGAAAAGATAATTGCCTGGTTGGCGGTGGCATCTCCAAACACAGGCAATCGATCGAGGATATCATACGTTGTGCCTGTCAAAACCATTGAGGCAGCAGCAAGACCGAACGAATGTGGCAGACATACCAGTATCAGATACGGTGACTTGAAAGGATCCTTGTTGGAGATCCTGAACAGATAGAAGTCCGCCGCCTGACGCCGAGCCGAACCACTGACCGTAGCCATGGTTTATTGGGATTTCGAAGACATCAGTACCGCCTCCTGGACCTGGAATGACACCGGAGGTGGTATTCGTCAAAAAGAACCGAGCAGATGAAGCTTGGGAAGAGCATATCGCAACAGATACGGTGAGTTGGGGGGATGAAGGTAGTCCGAACAGCGCAGAACTCGGAATGGTAGAACTGGAGAAAGACGCCACCGAGTTGAGGGAAAGTGCTTGTTGGATCTGGGCGAAGGCGAAGGATACATGGAGGAGACAAAGCAGCGTATGTGGGAGCTGGGATAGTTGAAAGACTCGAGCTCGCATGTCGCAAAGCAACGGTTAATTCAAGGCACTGGCGTTCCAACACTTACACTGTAGGCATCTGTATGGAGGCAACCGTAACGCGTAACGGTGGGGTGGTTGCGTTGCTAAAAGTAATGCATAACGGTGGGGTTGGTTGTTAATTTTTGTGCATAACGCAGTTGGCTGCTTCACGATAGCAACATGGTGTAGAAGAACTAGTTACATGCAAGCATCGAAATCTATGAAAGCCCATATGTCTTCTTGTTCCCCAGCAGCAACTAATGAATTTCTGGAACCCTTTTCTGTGTTGTCAACACAGTGAGGGGCTGTGTCTACCTCGACTGCTGGCAAATAAGTAACATCTAAACCAAGCGCAGCTCGAATAACTGC
>KN824893.1:0-56829 GCA_000827395.1 Paxillus rubicundulus Ve08.2h10 | reverse complement strand
CAGATTACATTTTCAGGGCACAGGATGTGTTTTGACTGTAGATTTGTGTATAATATATAACATATTATGATTTGAAAAATGAAAATAAAAGTGAATTTGAAAGATTGTGTAGAATTGTGTGGCAGTGTGTAGAGATGTGTAGGAGATGACAGGGTTTAGGGTGGATGACTCCTGGGGAGATGTTGCCAGGGGGAGGAACCAGTGCATAGTAACATGTATCACTCCACAGAAAATATATGGGAATTGACATAAGAACTAGGATGACAGGGTGATGGGTGGTCCACGAAGTGGAGTTAAAATAATAATTAGGATAACAGGGACATAGATGGATGGCCCTGGAGTGTACTGAATGGACTAAAGTTAATAAATAGGATGACAGGGTGATGGGTGGACCACGAAGTGGTCCATGCATCACCCTGCAGTGTACTGGGGGGCTTGGGGGCACCGCCCCCAACGGGTTGATAGACTCGTCAAGAAAGAACTTGATGACGAACGCCAGAAATTCACTGAAGCAGCTGTGAAACTCGGAAAACAGAGGTCCGCCTTTGAGGTAGGGACGGTCAGTGTGAGACGATCAGTTTTGTATATGATTCTGGCGAGCAGAGTGACAGGATCAAGTTCTTGGAAGAAAAGCGATCATGGCAAGTTCAACAAATGCTTCCTGAGCTCCCTCCAACCCCAATGCTCGATACCACCTCACCCCCTCCACTGGCTGCCCACCTCCCTCAGCTGAAGAAATCTCGCAGTTCTTCTCGCAAGTCAAAGGTAGTGGGCAAGTTGACCAGTGGCCGCAAGGCGCGTGCATCACGTCGCTCCTCCATTTTTTCAATCCCGCCACCTACAAACGTGGAGCCCGCATATGAGACAGAGGTGATTCCCATCGTCGTTCCAGCACGCGAGCGACACTTGAAAGATCCGCTGACATCGGCAAAATCAATTCTTCCAACGTCCTTCGTGCTCCCACCGCCATCACCAAGAACATCGCTACCACCACCAGATACCTTGCTCGGACCGTTAGATACCCCCACCCCTGAGAGCGATTCAGATGACACAGATAGCTCATCGCCATCCGCTCCGGACACATCTTTCCCCACTCTTCTCAGTGGTTTAATTTCGGGTTTTTGCCTCGGCTAGCATGGAGGCGACACTGGGCGCTCATAGGTCGGCAAAACGTCCTCATCCATTGGTCCCCTCGTATCTCTACGTGTAAACTCCCACCTCTTTCGAGCTGTGATCACATTCATATCAACCAAGGGTTTCGTCGGTCCATATTGTCCACCGTCGCCGTCCTAGTATCACAGCATCAGGGAATAATGACAACATGCCATTTGCCTTTCTGTTTGGATTGTATGTGTCATCTCTGCAGCCCCCGCTCCTGTACGTCCAGGGCATAGTGACGACATTGACCTGGCATATTTTGGACAGAGGGATGATCAGCACGATCTTCCTGTACTTGGTGGATGTCAAGAAAAGGAAAAGTAGGGTTGGATACGAGGAGTTTGTTGAGGCTGAGGCAGACTGGCAGACTTTTGGAGAGACATGATCGTAGGTCGAAACAAGGAGGTATGGATGCTAGTTTTTACTGTCCTTCTGGCATTAGCTGGGAGGCCTGATCTTCCGTTTTCAGAATATACCATGTCCTGTACACTTATCGATCCAAGTCGTCAAATGGGTTGTCGAGTGTCTGGGGGTATGCTTTTCGTGCTGAGGAAGTTTATTCCGCTTTGGAATAGTTAGTTGGGGCCGCGCTGTCAGCGCTGTCAGCCTCCTGTCCTAACATCGCCACTCAGTTTGCCATATGGTATATATTGGGGCCAATCCTCAAAGCAAAGTACGCTCTTCGTATTTCGATCGTTAAAGTACATGCCCGATAATACACATTGGACAGCTAAACCGACAACCTCCTTTCACTAGAACCAGTTCACATTGTCGACAGTGACAATAAGATTACCATTGCCATAAGCAGCGTCAGAACCTTGCCACAACATCAGGTCAATTGTCTGTCCCGGCAATAAGATGAAGTTTGTGCTTACCTCCTACCTGACCACCAACATTACAGTAGGTGAATATCCACTGCACGGCCGTCGCAACGTCCCGGCTGCGATGGGGTTCATCAGTTCAATGCATTCTGCATCTCCCCATATAGAACTTTACCAAGCAGAAGAGGCGCTGGGTCCGCCAGAGATATTGGAGCCGCCCACGCCCGCGTCACCGGCCGTGCAAAAAACGATGTTGTCTCCAGTCAGTCCGCAGGCATTGTTGCCGATGGAGTTGAGATAGTTGAAGCAGGCGATGACGTTGTCGACGCTACCGGTGCTGTATGTCTGGCAGACGCTAGTATACCGCTTTTTAAGCTCTGGGTCCAACTCGGCTCCTGCTGTCCGCTCGGCTGATGAATTGGTGAGCTATCTCCACTCAACCGAACATGTGAATGGATTTGTGCTCACTGAGGGATGGAGGAGGACCCATGCCGTATAGATCGGCGGAGGTGAGGCCTAGAGAGGCTAAAGTGGGCATACCGGGCCCTGGGATTAGCTCGGGATGGTCAGGCGTCGTCGCAGGGACTGCCGCAACCGCAGATGCAAGTGCACACAGCGAGGCTGCGAACAACGGGGATTTGTTAAGCATGTTTTTCAGTTTCGTAGGGGGGATGTTTAAGCTGAGAGTTGCCTATGAGCAGCAGTTGTGAATCTTTTTATCATGATTTGGTCGTCATTCTGTATGTGGTAAGTGAGCCTTGCACTCGTTTCATTGAGTGCTGGCCCTATTGTATCGCAGGCTTGCAAGGCCCAGTGTATTTCTGTTCGTCCTCGTGCCTTGTCATGACTAGGATGTGGGTACCTCGGCCACGGACGAATTAATGGTCATTCCAGATATCCTCGCGGATTTGCGTTGAGGCCGGGGCTGTGCCCTCACATGCGCGCATCAGATACAGAAGACATCACCACGCATGTGTGGCAACTCAGTTCGTTCGGTGCTGGTTGCATGGCAGCGCTGCCTCGCAAAACCCCGTCCATCAATATTGACCGGTATCCAATGAGTGATAGTGGGGTCCACGGACGAAGTAATGGTCATTCCATATGATACATTGGCACCAAAGTCGAACGTTGGGGTCTGAGGCCTCCGATACGAACACCATATTCATATTCAAAATATACTATCACTGTGTTTGATATGACAAGGTCCGTTGATGGTTATGCCCAGTGTTGCCAGGTCTTGATCTCCGTTGAGCGGACCACGCTCAAGTTTAGATGTTCTAGCAGTTGAGTTCGGATGTCGGTCACCATGTGGGTGACTGCGTACCTCATCATTGAGATATTTGATGCCATCTCTCTGTACACCAGACCAATGGAATATTACCTCGTACCCAGAGTCAGGTAGGGTACACTGTGAATTTGTCCAACGATGACAAATTGCAACCTACTTAGCAGCCACACTACCTAAGTTAACTGTTGGCATCAATGGGTGGTAGGAACCTCCCGCGGAGTCTACGATAGTTCGCATTTCAGGTTTTTTCCAGGTCGGCGTCTGGGGATTAGGAATTGAAAAAACAGCTGTTCCATGCGTGATACTCACCCAAAGGGTCATGGTGGCCCTCCTGAGTCATTCATCTAAATCGTAGCATTCCCCGAAATCTCCCCCACTCCCTCGGTCGGGATTGTTAAAGAGATCTCTCACACTCCCCGCTCGTGCGCCAAAATTGTGTGTGGAGTGCTTTGACTTTTTGTAGCTCTGCATCCACTACTGCGGTGTTTGCAGCGAGATATATGAAGACGGCGTGTTGAGCCCGCCGGAGAATATGACTGGTAAGGGTTTGATGGCGTTTGGTGGTTTGATCGAATGCATCAGTGAATGGTGGTACTGACCTTGTGGGGTAGTTTCGACTCGCATGGCGGTGGACGACAACTGCATTCGGTTTGCTTCGATGCAGAGTTTGAGAATGGGCTACAACAACTTGAATACGCAAGAGAAATACCTCAACCGTGTTCCTATACCTTAACTAATGCACCAGAGATTAGGGGATCTCAGAGTCGCTGTTGGTCACGTGAACGGTGTAAAAAGGACTTAGCGTAGTAAATAATATCCATTAATTATCACCCACAACCTCCAGTACTCCGACTTGTCCAATTCAATGTCTCCAAAAAAAGCCAGAGCTCCCTTACCATTTACTAGCTCAGATGACCCGCACAAGCGCGGGTCTCAGGGTCTTTGCCCCACTGAGTCTTTTTGGGGGCCTTGCCCCATATCTATGGGTTTCCCTGAGCTTTGGGGGCTCTGCCCCATTGAATCTCTTGGGGGCCTTTCCCCCCTTAGGGACTTTACCCAATATTTGTGAGATATCTGTGAGTTTTTTGGGGGGCTTTGCCCCACTTTTTAAGATAAAACAGAAAATACATTTCAGTGAAGTAGATGTAGAGTCCAACATAAATACCACAAACAACTTGGAAGCATATTCAAGTTAGTCAACTCAAAGAAGAAATTCTGGGTAGACAATTCTTTTGGTAATAGGCTGATCTGAGGTGTCCTGCCAGATTGTTTTAATGTGATGAACTGATGTGACTCAAGAAATTGCAACATAGAATTGGCCATGAGTAAACACAGGGGAGCAAAGGTCAAGGCCAACATGCTTGATGGACTGCCCTTGAGATTTGTTGATAGTCATAGAGAGGGCCAGTGACAAAAACTATAATAGGGCAGTGATTGCCCAGACTCAGCTGCTGCCAGAGAGGGGCAAAGAACGACTGAGGAATCTGAAGTGAAAACTAAGTATATATATGTAGTGGAGTGGGCGGAGAAGTGCTTGCTAATGATAATCAGGGGAATAGGAACAGGAACAAGGGGGAGATGGAATTAAGCGATGTAGGAGAGTGATGGAGTGTTCCTGGAGGCTCGGAAGTGATGACGAGTAAGGAATGATGAAATGCGATAAGAGTCCACGCAAGTTCCGCATGGGTTCCGAGCAGGCACTGCAACTCTGAGCAGATCGTCCTGGCGGTGGAGCAGAGGTACAAACTCTGACGTTCCGGAAGTGCGGAGTTGGTGTTCTGGTTCTGGAGTTCACTGTATTTTGTCAGCCAGGTGAAGAGGAAATTGATGATGCTTCAGCTTGAAAGGTAGAGATGTGTCAGAAGGAGTGAGAGTAATCTGAGGGATGAAAATTAGACTTCCAGCATGGTTACCTCCAAGAAAATGTATTTCAATGACATGTGCTGACATCTGGGTGACAACTCCTCAAGTACCATTGCAAACACCTTTGGCTGGGTTGATGCTGTGGAGGACCATAACAGGACAACCAATCTTCAACTTCAGCTTTGCCAGTGGAAGACCAAACATATTGATAGAGTTAAGATACTCTAGGGGGAAATGACCTACATCATCTTGCCCCTCACAACCAACCACTGAATCTGAGCTGTGGTGAACCCACTCATGGCCTGGAAAGGCTTGTAGAATGAGAGCATTAAGGTCATCCACATCATCATTACATGCAGATAGAATTGTGCTGTCAAGAAAGTATTGATCATCTTGTGGTTGGTTGATATCCTGAAAAATCATGGAGATCAAGGATGCAACTGTGTTTTCAGCACATTTGAAATGGTCTGAAAGATTGAAATTTCCATCACCATGTTGCCCATGACCAATTTCACATTGAAATTGTGCAAAATCCCTCTCAGCTTCATCCTGGCCAAGGTGCATGTTTTGATGGAGATGAAAGATATTTGGGGCAATGTCTTGTCATAGTGTGGAGGAACAAATGCATGCACCAACAATTTGAGCATGACTGCCTTTGATGATTACAGGCAGAATTTGCTGAAATCTCCACCAAAGATGACTGTAATACCACCAAATGGGCAGTTGATATTACAGACATCATCAAATGTGCAATCAGCTGCCTCTGGTGCATGATGGTGCTGCATAGGAACCTCATCCCCAGTGAAATTTGGACATCACCAGGTAGGACTAGGTATCACCAGATGTGATTTCCTTTTTTGTCATATCATTGCATAGGATGAGATATGTGCAAATATTAAAGCATGTCCTTAGTATGTTTGTGGTATGTGATCTTGACATAAGAATCTGTGTTCCTCAACATCTGTATCTATCACTGGCACAAAATCTCTCTGAGTCAGTTCAGGCTATGCACCCATTCGCCAATGAGCTGTACTAGTAGCACCAGTGGAAGTAAGTACTTCCCAGGTTCCCAGTTTTTGCATGAATCCTAGTACTACTATGTGCACTAGTATAATGCACACATAATGTTTCAAAGGATCTGTGTTTGCCATAAATATTACTCTGGTCAGTCTCATGAAGTCTCCATCTTGATGTTGAGGCGGCACTTAGAGCAAGCAGCAACAGAAGAAGAGAGAAATCACATATGTGCAGCCAGACTACTTGGACAGAATGCCAACCTCCTTTCTTCCAATTCAAGCGCAACTTGCAGCCAGCCTGAGGCTGGTAGTGTTTCAAAGTCCAGTTTCTGAACCACCAAAAAGCCAACAACTGGACCGAACTGACATCAGTTGCAACTGGTCTTTTGCAAGACCATAGAGATCAAAATTATTGTATATCTATGTACAACGCACTACAAAATATACACTACATTTATGGATGTGGACCTGCGAGGTGACCCATGGCAGGTAGGATAAGTGTACAGTGGTGATAAAGTATACTACAATAACCAAGTGAGGGAGTGGGGCTGAATACATGTAGGTACAGGTGAAAATGAATGGGTGTGGCTGAAAATGTACAGGTAGAGCTGAAAATGTGTGGGTGGCACTGAATATGAGCTGGAGGGACTGGAAATGAGTGGGTGCAGCTGAAAATGCACAGGTAGAGCTGAAAACATGTGGGTGGCACTTAATATGAGCTGGAGAAAATGGGTAGGTGGGACTGCAAGAGTCACAGTAGTTAGTTATTAACAAAACATAGAAAAAGAAAACCTGAAAACAGCCTGAAATGAGCAAGTTGGGCTGAAAATGAGTGGTGGCACTGAAAATGAGCAGGTGCAGCTGAAAACACATAGGCACTGCCAAAAATGCATGAGTGGGCCTGGAAAATGAGTGAGTGGGGCTGAATAGTACCATGGGCATGGGTTAGGCTGATAACACACAAGTGGGTGGTGGTTGCCCAATTTGGGAAATTATTGCACACATGACTGAAAACTGGTTGAGACCAGTTGAAACTGAGCCTGGCAGCTGGTTCACACCAGTTTCAGTCTGGTTTGTCATATTTGAGCATTTTGAAAGACTGGTTTTGGTCCAGTTGCCCCCAAAAAGGGCAAAAAAAATTGGACTGAACCAGACTTTAAAATACTACTTTCTACAGCTTGCAAGTCAAGTTTCCATCAAGTGCAACTCCAATCCCAGACCACATCATATGCGACCCATGGTTCTGGATCTTTTATCAGTGCACCAGTGCAGTGGATGGAACTCATATTCACATGTTTGTCCCTGCAGAGCAGCAGTTCCATATGTGTAATTGCAAGGGCTTCCTCTCACAAAACTGCCTTTTCATCTGCAACTTCAAAATTTTCTTTCATATATGCACTCTGTGGGTGGGATGGCTCTATGGCAGATGCATGCACAATTGACCTACACATACCTGAAGGCCACTACCTCCTTGCTCACACTGGTTTTGGCACCTGTGACACACTCCTTGTTCCATAGCAGGGCATCCAATATCATTTTAAAGAGTGGTGGTGGGCCAATGCAAAGTACATCCATTGTTTACATTGTTTGATGTCAAGCTAATGGTGAAAACCCTCACAGACCACAAGATAAAGAAGAGCTATTAAACCTATGCCATTTGGCACTTTGCAATGTAATTGAATGAATTTTTGGTGTGCTGAAGCATCAATGGCACATTTTGCAACTTGTCCCCAAGTATAGCATGGCCATTCAAGTGTGTATCCCCGCAGCACTATGCACAATGCACAATTTTATTTGTAATGATGACCCTGACATCTTTGAGCAGGATTTCCAACAGGATCTGGTTGAGATTGATCATGATGTTGGTTGTGGGATGCTTGCAGAAGGGCTGTCTGATACTGCAGAGAGGCAGCATGCAGACACTTGGTGTGATTACATTGTGGAAGAGATGTGTGCTGATTGCCTGGATGAACACAGACAACAGAGATTTCCATTACCAGGTAGCACTACAAATTAGCACAATTTGATTCTGTATTGATGGGACAGCTTGAATGATACTACTAGAACTCAAGGGGGGGGATAAAGACAGGCAGCCCAGAGAAATGGGGGATGGGGAACCAGTCTGAACAACATGAAAAAATAAGCTGCTCTTACAAACACTCCATTCCATTGTCATCTTGTTGGGGGGCCAGGGTATTTAGTTCTTGGAGGGTTCTCTTCAACCATGCAACCTGTGCCTTTTCTGGAAAATTGGCAAAAACAATTCCCTTTGATAGGTTTTTGGAGAGGTAATCAGCAACATCTAGCTGCTGTGACTCTGTGATGTGTCCAGACAGAAGGACAATAGAGTGGGAGAGGGGATCAGAACTGTTTTGTGTGAATGTCTTTGTGAAACCTTCAGAACTGTGGACCATCTTTGCCATGGATTCACTTCCTTGCTGTGCCTTTACAGTAGTGGATGGTGGTCGCATAAATTTCTGAGAGCTACCCTCAGACCCAACCACTGAGGTTGAATCATTGTTCAGCTTGTGCTTTGAATGACTGATACTTGTCAGCCCCAAAGTTGGGGCTGAGCTAGCATTGGAACCAAGGAATGTTGATGGAATGGAGGGGTAGATGGCTTTGGGGTTGATGGTTGTGGTGGATAGATATGCAGCCTCAGGAGGTCTGAGACCAGAAGGGCTGGGTGCTGCAGCTGTTGCTGAATGGATGGGGTCAGTTGTAATGTCATTGGTGGCAGAAATAGAGAGTTGGCTCAGATTGAGGGGGGAAGAGAGCTTGCTATCAGCTGAGGCTGACCCAGCTTGAGTGGGCCCTGGTCAGAAGACATGAGTGCATTTCAAAATCCTGGGCATCATCTGCCCAATCACATGGAAGTGCTTGAAGCCCTTGTTTTTGTATGGTCTTGCTGCAGGGTGCTGACAGAATACAGTGAACTCCAGAACTGGAACACTGACTCTGCACTTCTGGAATGTTGGAGTTCATACCTCCACTCCGCCGCCAGGCAGATCTGCTTGGCCTTTCAGCGTTCGCTCGGAACTTGTACGGAACTCTCGCGGACTTTTATCATACTTCATAATCCTTTTCTTGTCATTGCTCCGGAGCCTCCAGGGACACTCCGTCACTTCCTTACATTGCTTATTCCCTCCCCCTTGTTCCTGTTCCTATTCCCTTGATTCTCATTAGTGAGCACTTCTCCACCCACTCCGCTACATACATATACTTAGTTTTCACTTCGGGTTCCTCAGTTGTTCTTTGCCCCTCTTTGGCAGCGGCTGAGGTGAGTTTACTTTATACCTATCTGTTACTCCTAGCTAATCCCTAGTAGTCTGGGCAATCACTGCCCTATTATAGTTTTTGTCAGGTGCTGCTGAGAGCAGTGAGCCAATGTCAACTGAGAAATGCCACTGCCAATGGTAAAAAATAAAAATAAACACATGCCTTGAGATATTGCTGACAGATGTCACTGTGCTTCAAGGTGACACCTGCTCCCTGATCATCAATCCAAGTAAATCCTGTCATATTTTTGATATCCACAACTGCATGGTATGCAGCTTTGAGCTATCAAACATAGATTGATCAGTAGGTCATTCAATTGATTGTGAGCTAAGCCACATACTGTCATCCATTTGCCCCTGCAAACATCACTGGTCTTCTCTGCACCTAGTGCCTCTGGGAATTCTTTCTTCAGGAGATTAGCAGCTTCATTGAATGTGGCCTTCCTTGGATTTCCATCACTGCTTGCTGAGAACTGGGAAAGTAGAAAATCAATAAAAGTGGTTTCTTCATCTAGAGTCCACCTGGCAGAGGGCTTTCTGCTCTTCTTCAGGCTTGTTAGATCAAATTTACCTCAAGAACAAAGGGAGTGGATGAAGGTCTGTCTATTTCTGGAGTTTTTGGAGGCATCAGACTCAGATGACATGGTGGTAGGTAAGTGATGGAATCTGGGATCTCCCAGATTACCTGACCATATCACATGCATTGGTCATGTTGAAGTTTGCTTCTCAAATTCCACCAACATTCGCTGTCCAGATGGACTCTTAATAATAAGAAAACAGGAGGGTTACAAGACAAAGGTATAATCCCATTGGCTGAGACCATGTGAACACTGACACAACATGACTCTAAAATCTCATTGGCTGGACATTCAAAATTGTCATATGATTTATTCTGCAGCCACACTCACCTCCTCCTCAAGGCTCAAGCTGCTCAACATCTCCCTTCCCATTTTGATCCAGAAGCACTAAACATCCCCCATGTTTGGGGGGCCTTGCCCTAATTGGCAAGTTCAGTCCAAGTGCCACAGAGAGTCTGTCATATTTCCTTGATACTTTCATAACTGATTGGCTCTCCATCTTTAGTCTCAAGGTAAGGCGATGGGCCCAATTTGGCCACTGCACCTTCAGGCAAGAGGACAAAGGTGTCAAATTGCAACTACTTCCAAAAGTGGACCTTCAGATGGGTCAGGGGATTGGGGCATGCTGTGGATTCTGATTTGAGTGTGGACTGTGTCTCAATGAGTAAGTTTTGGTACATAGACCTGCACCATGTCAGTGGCAAGATGGTATATATATGCTACCATAAGTCTCACCGAATTATGTCTCGCTCTGCCCGTAATTTGGAAGCTTGTGCATCAAGCAGCTGGCAGCTCTGACAATGCTGTAGGTGTTGCATGCTCATTGACCCATGGGTACCCAAACCCTCCATATATGTGATCCAAAATGAGGAGTTATCTCCTAGTAGGTGAGTCGGATAAGAAATATTGTACTGGCTGAAATGTAGGCTGTTGAAACCCATGTTTCGATGGTGGCTCGGTGAAAGGATCTGTGTTATCAGCAGATGAGGACCCTCCAGAAGTCATGTAATGGATATTTGGTCCTGCAAAGTTGGGAGAAAATTGAAAACGAGGGCTACTATGGTCATTTAGTAGTCCAGTCATGGAAGTGATAGAGGTATTCATATTGTTGTCATCTGGGTGAAATGTTGGAATTATGATTGTTGTTGCTGGATGGTACCACAAAGTTGTAAAGAAGGGGTTTGTGTAACTTTACAATAACTTCATTTAGAAGTCCACTCCAAGCAACCACACTCAGGCTGGTTGCACTGACAGTAAAGTAAATTATGCTAACAATTCAGCCTGAGTATACAATAACTTGAGACTAAGAGGCTGCATATTCTACTCTAAATCATCATCACCACCATCAACATCATAGTCATCATACCCTGGGTAAGGGACTCCTGAGTCCAAGACATCTAATCCTGGCTTCTCAATGATGAAAAACCGATCCTCTGACAATCCGGAAGGCAGAGTGGGGGTGTGGGACACCATCCCAATGACACTACAAATATTCTTGATGTGCATGACCATAAGTTTGTCTAGCCACTTACATGAAGCAACTACTTGAGATGACAATGTGAGAAGGTCATAGTCAGGTTTGGAGTAAGGTCAGATGATGGCGATGCCAATCCATTCATGATGGTTTTGGCCAAGTTGTGGTGTGGTAACTGACAAATGTGTGAAACACTGGACTTCACCAAATGTGATTGAGCCATCGAGAAGAAACTTGAGAATGGTAGGTTGAGCACTGGCAGTTCCCAGGAGTGAGGGATTGGGTCAAAAATACACCTTTACATTGGGTGACATCCACAGTTTCTCTCAGGGAATTATCATCTCTCTCCATGCACACCAGGCAATTTGGCCATTGGGTAGTTGCACTTGTGCCCATTTTTGAATAGGGTGTGCGAGACCTTGCGCTGGTCCAAGAAAGGTGTGGATTGCTGCTGCTTCTGGTCCAATGGGATTGAATGGCCTCTTCTGACATTTGTGAAGCAATGCATAACCTTTGCCAAGACACTCTGCCAATGCCAATTCAGAGGGGAGTTTGGGTGGGCCAGCAAGTTCCGGCATTGAAGCTAGTAAGGCGTTAATTTGACATCAGCATACTCCCCCTTGTCAACGGTTGTTGTATGGATTAGAAGGTTGCTGGATCTCTTGTCCAAGGTTTCTGATTGTTCTATCCATTGTCCACTGGGCATAGCAGATAGGCAGTCCTTTTGGAAGAGTCTCATCAGGGAGATGAGGAACTTGGTAAGCACATGGATGAATGGAGTGAAGGTGGTCTTCCTTGAACCCACATTCCCAACTGCAGATAATCAGGTAAGCTTCTTGGACTTGCTGAGAAGTTATGGAATGCTGACACATGAGCTGCATACCTCTGATGAGCTTGCACAGGTTTTGCCAGTATTGGCATGGAAGAACATTATAGAGGAGTGTGGGAGCAAGGCCATACATATACAGCTGGTATTCCCAGGTCTTGTACTGCACATTGATCTTCTTGGCAATGTTGTGAGGCTTGTGGTTGAATTCACCTGGAAGGTGGTGTCCTGCATGCACAACAAGCAAACCATGTTCATCCCATAGATCAGTGTCTTGAAATATCGCCCAGTCCCATGTGTTTTTATCATCTGTGCAATCACATTTGATGGTTCCTTGCCAGAGAGAGAGCATGAGATCAGCAAGGTTAGCGATGAGATACATGATGTTGGGAGTGACAGAAAAGGGAACACCAAGAGAATGTGATGGCTGGAGACCCAGAATAAGCGGGGGTTTTGTTAGCCCAGTATCTGTCTTGATCAGGTCATACTGTTGAATACTGGGAGATGATACCAGGCAATGAAGATTGTTGGTGTACTCTTCAGCACCACCAGGGGGAAGTCTGAAGACATCGACATCCTGGTGGTTACTCCCAGGGCATGCATGATCTCTTAGTTTGAGAAGTGCCACTGAGTAATAATTCTGATCAGTTTTTCTTCTTCCCCTAACTCTGCAGTATATCCAGCAGCCATTATTACCACAGTGCCCAACCATGCCATCCCAGTAGATGAGCCCAGGGCCATCAGCAGTCTCAAAGAGTGTTAAGATCCAGGTCCTCCGGGCTGTCCAAAGTGGTCGGAGTGGAGTGGATGTTGGCTTCAACTTATATGTTGTGCCGCCCTTGTTCTGAGTTCAGTCCAGTATTTATGAAGGGGCAGAGTGACAGTGGGCGGCAGAGCAGAGTAATGGCAGAAGGGGATGTCAGAGGTTGGAGGGTCAGAGGGATGACAAGAATGAATTGGAAGGAGTTTGAATGAGTCAGAATGGAGTGAATTGGAAGGTGGAGCTATTAGATATGTCAAACATCTGTCAAAGTATGAAGGATGAGGAACAAGGTACAGGAATCAGGGGTAAGAGAGATAAGCAGAAAAGCGGACTTAGATGAGTGGAAAAGCGGAAAAGTGAAAAGCAGACTTGATAGAGGCAAGTAAGGCAGAGTTGAGCCAGAGTAGGCTCTGGAGGAGTGGAGCTGACTTGCACAACATGGAATATGACAAAGAGTACACAGATATCTGACCTAATGAAGTTTGTGTGAGTTGTTAAGTACACAAGTTAGTATGATACAGCAAGTGACTCACTGAAAAGAAAGGTTATGGCTGGCATTCCATATTTGAAGTCCCTCTTTTTGAAATGTGGAAATGTGGTATAGACCAGGAAAGAGGAAAGAGTCAAAAATTTTGGGTTTGTTGGGCCCTGGAATGAATCCCCCAGGTATGACATTGATTTTCTTGTAGTACTTGTTAGGGGACATGTTGAGAATGATCAAATGTAGATCCAGCAATCTGATTCCTTGCTTTGGTACAGCTGGGCACTGTCAAGGGAAAGCATGAGGAAAATATCATCTGGTTCAATATCACCATCAAGGACTGCACCCAAGAAATCCCAACTCATCACAATGTTGTCAACCACAGGGATCTTGCCATTTTCTCTGAGGTGCTGAAGAATCTCCTGTGTATGTTCATGAAGGTATTGCATTTCTCTTGCACTCTGGGAGGGGGGCAGCACAATGCTTGGAGCTGTGAGGCCAACGTGATGGTGGTAAATTTGTGAGCAGCAACCTTGCTGCATCCATCTGAAGTTTGAAGCTTCTCCTGGTTCCAGCGAGATGTGGTACATTTTGGACATGATTCAAGGGGCTCATATGGGCCAGTATATGCCAGGCAAGTATCTGGGCACATGTTGTTTTTGACAAAAACTATAATAGGGCAGTGATTGCCCAGACTACTAGGGATTAGCTAGGAGTAATAAATAGGTATAAAGTAAACTCACCTCAGCCACTGCCAAAGAGGGGCAAAGAACGACTGAGGAATCCGAAGTGAAAACTAAGTATATGTATGTAGTGGAGTGGGTGGAGAAGTGCTCGCTAATGAGAATCAAGGGAACAGGAACAGGAACAAGGGGGAAATGGAAATAAGCGATGTAAGGAAGTGACGGAGTGTCCCTGGAGGCTCCGGAGCGATGACAAGAAAAGGATTATGAACTATGATAAAGGTCCGCAAGAGTTCCATACGAGTTATGAGCGATGCTAAGAGTCCGAGTGGAGCAGAGGTACAAAGTCCAATGTTCCAGAAGGGCAGAGTCGGTGTTCTGGTTCTGGAGTTCACTGTATTCTGTCAGTTTTGAAAATGTTTGACTCCTGTATACTCAACAATGGTTCTTTCCACCTCAGAGAAGCTGAGCATGTCAGCATGGGCAGGATAGTTGATGTGATTAGAGCAATGAACATGCTCATATGCATCCTAAGAGGAGTGCTCAAGTGTGGCATGGGGAGGATTGTGGATTCATTGCAGGGATGCCTTGTCAAGCTTGGAAACTACATCCTCCAGTGATGCATTCCTCAAAGCAACAATGTATTCCATTGTTTCTCTGAGCTTGAGTAGGATGGCAGTTGTGGCAAGTTCATTGATGTCAATGTTGGGATGTAACCAGCAAGGGAATGGAATTTTATTGTGATCAGGAGGATTTGGTGGGTCTGGAGGGAGGGAAGGTTGATGATGGCCTGGAAGAGGGTCATTGTGTGTGCTTTGGGTTTGTTCTGTAGGTCGAATGCTTGGGGGACACTTAGGAGGTGGAATGCTCAGAGGGCACTCAGGAGGTGGGATACTTGGGGGGTGCTCAGGAGGTGGTGGAGTGTGTTCAGGAGGGGGACTTGGTAGAGGGCATGGAGGGCTCAGGGTGTGCTTGGGAAGGAGGTGACCTGGTTGAATGTGTGGAAGGTTTGGGGTGCTTTCAGGAGGTGGACTGGAGGGTTGAGATGAGGGTCTGTACAAATATTTAAAGGGTTTCACTTTTTTTTGATGGCCTTCTGAAATAATGGAGTCCATGCCCTCCCTTCCACACTTTGTGAGCATGTGAAGTGCTTTTTTTCAATGGATCCAGGTGGGCTGGTCAGACTGTGGAGGCCTGGGGTTATTGGATGGTCCAGCCTCTAGTGTTTTAAAGTCTGGTTCAGTCCAGTTTTTTTGCCCTTCTTGGGGGCAACCAGGCCAAAAACGGTCTTTCAAAATGCTCAAATATGACAAACCAGACTGAAACCAGTGTGAACCAGTTGCCAGGCTCAGTTTCAACCAGTTTCAACCAGTTTTCAGTCATGTGTGCAATAATTTCCCAAATTGGGCAACCACCACCCACCTTTGACACTGCATGTCTTCATTAACTCAGGCAATGCTACCACACAACAAGCACACCACATGCAGCCACAATGACAATGACAACAACAACAATTCTACACACACACACACACACACACACACACACACACACACACACACACACACACAATGGCCATAGATTTTTTTTCTCTGTGTTTTGTTAATAACTAACTACCATGACTTGCAGTTACCACCCACCTGCTGGCATTCAGTCATACCCACATGCATTCAGTCCCACTCACTTGTTTCAGGCCCACTTGTGTGTTATCAGCCTAACCTATGGTACTATTCAGCCCCACTCATGTATTTTTGGCAGCGCCTGTGTGTTTTCAGCTGCACCTGCTCATTTTCAGTGCCACCACTCATTTTCAGCCCAACTTGCTGAAAATATACAAAGTCCCTTCCTAATGTTAGGAGGTTGGAACTGAGTTAATAGTGTTAAGAAGGGGTGCAATATTATCAACCCAGGAGGGATTCCGTGTGAGAAGATCTAAAGAAGGGAGAGTCCATTGGTCCTAGGAAGGTGTAGGCATGAGTGTAGCATGCTTTCTGAGGGGTTTCCAAGGAAAACAGAGGGGCAGAGTGGAATAAGAGGGTTTAGGTGCATTGGGGATCATAGGGGCATCAGTAGTTGCATTGTTTCATCCAGGTCTTATGTGCATCTGACCTCAAGTCCATGGTGACAAAAGATAAAATTTCAGAGACTAGGTACAGACTTTTATAATGCAGAGATTCCCACAATGGTGTCAAACCAAGTCCAAACATAAGGTACGAGCCAATGAAACAGAGGAAGTATGTATAGTGCAGCTCATGGACTTTACCTGCTCAAAATAATGCAAAAGAGAGAGAAATAAAAGGCTTACCAGCGAGCTGGATAGGACCAGTGGACATGGACACAGGGATCTGTAAAAACGGATGGGCTTTCTGTGGTACACAAGTAGTGGGCATCACATGGATATGGGCGGATCCCGAGGGAATAAGGCAGAATTGTGGCAGATGTAAAGTGACAAAAACTATAATAGGGCAGTGATTGCCCAGACTACTAGGATTAGCTAGGAGTAGTAAATATGTATAAAGGAAACTCACCTCAGCCGCTGCCAAAGAGGGGCAAAGAACGACTGAGGAATCTGAAGTGAAAACTAAGTATATATATGTAGCGGAGTGGGTGGAGAAGTGCTCGCTAATGATAATAAAGGGAATAGGAACAGGAACAAGGGGGAAATGGAATTAAGCAATGTAAGAAAGTGATGGAGCATCCCTGGAGGCTCAGGAGTGATAACAAGTAAGGAATGATGAGATGCAAGAAGAGTCCGCATGAATTCTGCATGGATTCCGAGCAGGCACTGAAACTCTGAGCAGATCCACCACCAGGCAGAGTGGAGGTATGAACTCCAACATTTCGTAAATGCAGAGTTGGTGTTCCGGTTCTGGAGTTCACTGTATTTTGTCATAAAGAGCCGTGGTGTTTTGGTCAGTCCAGTAGGCCGATGGAGATTCTGGAGATTGGCAGTTGTGATTGTAGGAAATACTGCTTTCCTACATTGCTCATTTCAGGCTGTTTTCAGGTTTTCTTTTTCTGTGTTTTGTTAATAACTAACTACTGTGACTCTTGCAGTCCCACCTACTCATTTTCTCCAGCTAATATTTAGTGCCACCCACACATTTTCAGCTCTACCCATGCATTTTCAGCTGCACCCACTCATTTCCAGTCCCTCCAGCTCATATTCAGTGCCATCCACACATTTTCAGGTCTACCTGTGCATTTGCAGCTGTATCCACCCGTTTTCAGCTCCACCCATGCATTTCAGCTGTGCCCACTCATTTCTAGTCCCTCCAGCTCATATTCAGTGCCACCCCCACATTTTCAGCCATACCCACTCACTTTCAGCTGCACCCATGCATTTCCAGCTGCATCCACTCATTTCCAGTCCCTCCAGCTCATATTCAGTGCCACTGTACATTTTCAGCCATACCTATTTGTTTTCAGCCACACCCATGCATTTCCAGCTGTGCCCACTTGTTCACAGTCCCTCCAGCTCATATTCAGTTCCACCCACACATTTCAGCTCTACCCATATGTTTTCAGCCACACCCATTCATTTTCACCTGTACCTACATGTATTCAGCCCCACTCCCTCACTTGGTTATACTTTATCACCACTGTACACACATCCTACCTGCCACAGGTCACCTTGTGGGTCCACATCCATGAATGTAGTGTATATTTTGTAGTGCATTGTATATAGATATACAATAATTTTGATCTCTATGGTCTTGCAAAAGACCAGTTGCAACCAGTACACAACTGGTTGTAGTGAATCCCAAAAAAACCTAAGACTGAGACTGAGACCACCCAAATTTGTACCAACTGGACTTTGAAACACTAGTAGAAAAGGTCTGATGCAAAGAAAAAGAGTATGACCTTGAAATATCTGAAATATTGTCAGAACTCATGTCTAGAATGTAGAGAGCAGAGTACTTTGTGATGGCATCTGGGGAACATTGAAATCTTTTGGCAACATGGCATGATGACAACCCAGTGACACACATGTATAGGAAAATGGCAAGTTGCTCTTCCATGGACATGCCATTTCATGATTGGGAAATTCTGTTGCAGTGAAGAATATGTAGCAGGGCATCAAATACATCAAGGTTGACACCTAGATTGTGTCAGATCCTGTCAGGATGTCCAAGGATGAGTTCATACACCCATGCCTCACCAGATGAGATAGATTTGTGGTATGGGATTTGGGGTGTTGGACTCAAATGTATTAGATTATAGGTACTGAACATCTGCATCATGATCATCATACCATGTAAAAGAGGTGTTCCCACTGCCATTTGGGTTGTTGCTGCACTTCAAGGTCCATGGTTGGTAGTACACATAGATGCTCAATCACAATATTTATCTATCTAATCTATGCCCCTAGAGCAGAAACAAGATAATCACATGATCATGTGACCTGGAAATCCGACTTCAATTTTCAAAAATCCAACCATCTTTGGCAATCACTTGTGGTTGGTGGCTGAGAGAGAGAAAGGACAAGAGTATATCATTGTGATGTGTGCGATGTAAGTATGGTACGACATGAATGATTATTTAGTGTAACAAGGCTAGAGGGGGTCTAGGGAGAGAGTGGGTGGCAGCGTGGAGTGCTGTCCAGCTCTGAATTGTCCTAGGGCTTTGGTGAGCTGCTGACCCATTGAATAGTCGTCCAACGACGTATGTAGCGAGAGCCACAAGCCCCGGGACTAGGAGGGGGATGACTGGGAGTACTCATCAGGTTACCTGACCGGTGGGAGGGTGAGTCTGAGGAAGGATTCATGTAGGGAGGGTTGAGCCTGCATGTAAGGGGTGAGGATTTGTGCGTGACGGCGAAGGTAGATGAGAAAAGCGTTGCTCGCCCATCGTCCCTTGACTTTGATGACATCAAAAGGTACGTTTCTGAGTAAGTACTCGAGAGTTGAGCCGATGCGAGTGGAGGTTTTTCAGATGATTTCAGGGCATTTGTGAGGACTGAGAGAAACTTGTTTTTGATGAGAGGTTTGTGGTTCTTCCCATTGCAGTAGGCGAATAGCGGTCCGTTGCTCGGGGGGGAATTGACCTTGAGGTGGTTGTCAAACACTTCATGGGGGTCTGACAGGCTGTCTTGCCTTGCCCAGTTGATGTCTTTGCCATTCTGGGCTGACTTTGACCTGGGGAGATGAAAGTTTGTGACCACATTACCCTGGCGGTCACGTTCTACTTGCACGTCTGATGGCTTGACATGGTGGAGGGGATTAAACAATAGTACGGTCTTGGTGGTGAGTTCGCCTATATGGGCCATGGCATAAAAGGCCGTGGTGAGGCACACAAAGACGGCGGCATGAAGGGGGGAGGTCAAGTCAAGGTGGCTTTGTATGATTATTAGCATATTGACGGTGTATGGTTCACACGGGGCCTCTTTGATTGGGAGGGGGCTAAGGACGAAGCCGCCTTTAGGAGGGCATCCGTCTCCGTGTCGTTTAAGGCCCACTCCAATCCGTGGACAGTGTGCCAGGCCTTCACACCACTGACATAGTTGGAGATAGCACTGCCTGAGTATGAACCCGCAAGGTTGGAGATGAAGGCAGAGATGATGGAGGGGACGGCCGGGGGCCGTTCCAACTTGGGTATATTCTTGTTGTCACAGAAGATATGGAAGGCAAGGAGGCCTGAACCGTAGGTCTCCTTCGTGCTGTCTGCCCATGCGTGTGCAATCACACTGTAGATGCGTTGCATGTCAATGAGGGATAGGGTGGCTTTGGAGTCGAGGATGGAGCGGGGTTTGATGGGGACCCAAAGCAGGAGCCAGTCCCTTGCCTTGCACGAAGGACACAGGGGTGAGGGACATAGGAGGGGATTGGATTCCAAGGAGGACACCATGGGTTTCTTGGGTGATCGGGGTGCTCTGCCTGTGGTGTTTGGGTGATTAGGGGTGTGTTGAGTAGGTGGGGTGTCCACTTTTGATCAAGCGAGGGCTGAGATCATGCAGTGAGAATGGGAGGGGTGTGGGGGCGCGGTCCGGTGTGCTGTAGTCTTTGATGAGTGGTTGGAGATCAGGGGGAATGGGGAGATAGGGGAGAAGGAGACATGAGGGGGGAAGTATGCCACAGGATGGGGGATCAGCTGGGTTGGAGGCGCTGGGTATGTATCGGGCAATGATTTCGCACCCAGAGTTCTGTAGAACTGAGTGTACTCGCTTGAAAACGTCATTGACCCTTCTGTTTCTGCTGCAACCATTAGCCAATGCTTTGACCACACCAATGTTGTCTCCGAAAACCTTGAAATTAAGGTGGGGGGGGCATGCTCTGATGATTGTGTGGATGAGCAGCTCGAATCCGATGCTTTCAGCCCAGCCAATTTCACGGCCATCATGGCACCATCCAGGCTTGAGGTGCCAGGCTCACCACCTTTCTCCAATGGTAATGCCGATCCTGACACCCGAGTTGGCATCAGAGAAAGCAAGGATGTCATGTACCTTCTGGAGGTTGGGGAGGGGTATGGAAGGGAGGGGTAAGAGGGTAAGGACGTTCTTCCACCATCTTATGTCGCTCGGAGTTTCACAGGGGGTGTTCTGGGCATGAACGGGTGGTCGCCAAAGACTCCCAGCATCGCTTCAAGGTTAGTGAGGTAAGCACGACTGGCAGGAAAAACAATTGAGGTGTGCAGGAGCTTGCCATGCAGCTTCTGGACCTCCTGGAGTGCGTGCGTACGTTTCTTCTCCCATTCCAAGATTGCATTGACGTACTTTACCCTCTTGGACTCCATTAGTGTGACTGTGCATTCCGGTATGTTCCAGATGAGGCCGATGAAGGTTGGTTGGGCGGTAAAGGGGATATCCTTGGATAGTTCCCACGGGATTCCGAGATGATCCGAGATTGCATTGATGTTGTCTAAGTTGTAGCAGAAGTCAAGGTCAGAGGTGGGTCAGAGGGATGAGCCAGACAGGTCTTTCAATGGGGATGTTAGGTCTTCATCGAATTCTTCGGTCTTACCATTGGGAAGTTTGCTGCCTGTAAACCAAGTGCGGCCACCTTTGCTGACATATCCACCTTCTAAGGAGATTCAGTTTGCTAACAGGGCGTGGGATTGATTGTAGTCAAGTAGGAACTCATGCCGTATATGGAAGAAGATGTGATCGTCGACCCATCTGGCAATGGGTCCAATGCTAAGGTGCCTCATTATGTCAGCGCCCGCTTCACCTATCTTACCATAGACACCACCAGAGGGTGCAAAGCCAAAACAGAAGGAGGTGTCAATGGTGAATTTGTCATCAGATAAATGCACAACCAGGGAGGGCCATTGGGAGGAGTGAGATGGGACGGTTCTATATGCTTCCGCCACATCCCTGACCACAGCCTCAGAACCAGGTGGAAGGTGTGATATAAGTAAAGAAGTGATGTGGAATGTGCTGTAATGGGTTGGGAATAAGTCCAGGTCTACTCAGGAATTTACAGATGAAATGTGCAGAGGGATGGGCTTGTGGGGAAAAGAGAGATTTTGTACCAGGCAAAATCTACCAGGTTTCCCTGGTTTGGGGACAAGGGATAGGGGGGCTGTTTGTATCGGGCCAAGAAGGTACTTGACAGTTTTGTGGTTAAAGGGACCTATGTAGCATCCTTTGGCTAGCTCCTTATCTACAATTTCTTTGAAAATAATGGCATTTTTCTTGATAGATGAGTTATTAGGTGGGACATAAGAGAGTGGTGGGTTGGGAAGATCTACAGAGAAGCCATGGCATAGGCCATTGGGTATGGACGGGTATTTATTTAATAAACCGAAGGCATGAAGCCAGTGATCCCATGCTTTGGGAATATAGGGGGTTAGGGCTTTAGATTTTCTGAGCACCATGACTGGCATCTCCGCAACCTGAACACTCATGGATAACTGAGTGCTTGGAGCGACAGCTGGAGGGGCGCTGCCAATCGGTACATATGGTCTGTCCATTCAGATTGATGAGAAAGCCTTCAGAGTTGCAGTGACAATGGGTGGGGGAGCCATCCCATGATTCTCCTCTGTCACAGTTGTGCACATTGTGTGGAAACCGCCCCAGGCAGAGGGGGCATGCTGACTGCGGATGCCACGCTTGGGTGAACAAGATTATGAGCGGGATGCTGGGTGAAGCCTGTGTGACGGTCCTGGGGAGGCAGAACGCAGGTTGTGTCTTTGGTTCTGGGGGTCATCCCGAGAGTGGTAGGGTCTCATCTCCCTGGTCTGGCAGATCGATGAAGACTCAGCCTTCTCCAGGAAGTCTAACATCTGTGTGAGGGGACAATGGCAGGACGTGGTCCACGACACCATGTCGTGGGGGAAGGGGAGTGGTTGGTGCAGTTGCAACAGAGATTGTGATTGCACAGGTGACGCATTGGGGTGGGAGTGCCCATCACGAAGGGGGGTTGAGGGTTGAGGATGACGAGAAGCATGGGGGAGGAAAGGTAGGGTTAGAACGAACTAGGGAGAGAACAGAGGGTAGGTACTTGCCTTGGATTTGACGCCCTTCGATGTCCTGAGTGATAGTGTCTAATAAGCGACTGTTGATTACCGAAATGTTGTACCCTCTCCCAGCCTTGAGTTCTCTATGCCAGTCGAAACAGACACGCGAGGTGTATGTGAGGATTATTTTCTCCCTAAGGGGGATTTGGAGCGAGGGGTGGGTCTCTAGGAACCAGAAAAACTTCACGAGGGCATTCAAGTTGATAACTGGCCAGTTGGTCTTCTTGGCATAGTCAAGAAAGCAGTTCTTGGCTTTGAGGAACTCTGAGAAGGAAAGCTCGTGGTCGGGTAGAACGTTGCGTGAGGCTCTGACGGAAGCGATGGGTCAGACCGTAAGGAGGTCGTCGACTCTGGTGATGCCAAATGTGTCATCCACCTGGGACTTGTCGTGATATTTTGCAGCATCTAGGCGACTGGCAAAGGAAAAATACCACATTTCCACGTAGTCAAAAGTACTTAGCTTTTGGAGCGCACACTGGGAAGGAGGATGGATAAGGACGTCTGCAATGGACAATCCTGGGGTGAAGGTGTTCATCTTCAGCCTTTTCTTCTCTTCCTCTCTCCACTCATGAACTGCTTCTTTGTTGGCTGCTGCTTCTTCTTCCTCCTCACATGCTCTGCACATCTCTTCGACTTCTTTGGCTGCACGAGCTTCTGCTTCCTTCCAAGTGTTCCAGGCTGTGATTCTGGTTGCCCTGTCAGCCTGCCAGGCAGCGAGAAGACGCTCGATAGCCTGTTGATCGTCTTCATGGTACCCACACCTGAAGCCCTCCCAGATAATATCAAACTCAGGGCCGGCGTAGTTGGGAATAGTTTCCAAGTTGGGGTCAGCCATGGTTGGAGTGTCAGTTGAAAGGGAGTGTGATTAGCGTGTAAGCTGGTGGGACAGAGAAAACCAATGACCGAGTGCACGGGTGTTGTGAAAAATGCATGGAGAACTCAGCTCTGACCATGGTTAGCGGAAGTGGAGCAGAGGAAAGAAGAGTGGAGCCACTTGAACTCCGCTCGGCCAAAGACAAGGCTCTGTGACTCTGCTCATTCCTCGCTGTGTCACAGAGCAACACTCTGTGTCCTTAGCAAATCCACATCAGATGACATAAGAGGGTCCCACAGTAGTATGAACTACTGTGGGGAGTGCAAGGCAATGCACAAATGCTGGCAGGTGTGCTGAAAGGCCCCTTCCTGCTCAATGACATTGGGTTTCACATGGTATAGGCTCCTACCTCCCAATGTTAATATCTGATATGCAACCAATCCAGCTTTGGGTAATGCTTACCACAGTTGTGCATGCTGACCAAGCAGAACCCCCTGAAGTAGGACATTAGATTGGTAGTTGACATCCTAAACACAGTCGGATGGACAAGCATAGGGGCAGCAGTGAAGCCCCCTGATGAGAACTGTTGTGAGTTTGAAACTACTGTCAACCACTTTCTTTAATTGCCCTGTATACATGACTGCACCATATGGTCCAGCCTCAATCTTAGGAGAGAGGTGTCAGATGGGTGAATAAGCAATTGGATGGTCCAACATGCCCTCTTACATACAGGATACTGTAGAGATATGACCTTAGGTTCATTGGTTTCTTGAAAATCCAGACTGATCTTTGCCCAGTTTCTTATTGGAGCACATCAGTGAGGAGTTTTTTCCTCATTTGTGACATGTGACAAACCTAAGGTCGTATCTCTACAGTAACAACATTTGCTGTCCAGATGGACTCTAATGCATGCAATGCTAATGACCATGCACTCATTTGGCAACTCATAGCAGAGATGTCAAAACCTCAAGGTTCTGTGTAGGAAATTAGCCAAACATGAGGTAAGTGGCCTTCTCGAGTGCTCTCACTGACAAGAAACTACTTACCATGACCGGAATTTTTCCAGAACACCTCAGGGGAGACCAAATCCAGTGTCTTTTAACGAATTGGCTCCATCTTACTGCCTGAGCTCCATGGTTTCAACATTTTGAGGGCCTCATAATATATTTCATAATACTGTTCGGAATTTAATATTATACATCACATTCTATGACCTCACTGTTGACCCCTTAAATATATTATTTCTCACCTACCAATAAGGGTATGTATGACATAATATTTTTCAATTCCATTTTGAAATCTATTCTAAGCCCCTTAAAACATTGAAATTCCTGGTGTGACAAGTACGGCCCAGTTGACCTCGCAGGCTTTTGTGACGTTGGTCCCAAACTCTAGATTATCCAGAGGTCGTAGGAAATGGCTGGTGCAAATTATATGGGTGGGAAAAGGTCTGATTCGTCCGTTCATGCATACTACAACGTTGATCTCATGCACTCAGGAATGCCGCGAAGGCAAGGACGAAAGACGCCGCTGGACGTGCTCAGAAGCGCCACTTTGGGAGGCAGCGTCTGGCCGCTGCTTTATGTATGACCAGAGAAGACTACCTCAGCAAACCGACCCCCTCGTCTGTACTGCCGGAGATAAACCTAGCGCATGCGCGTCGTGATATTGTCAGCGAGGTTCCCTCTCCTGCAGACCAGGTTTTCAGAAGCGTTCGATTGCAGTCGTCCTCATCTCCCCATGACGAAGGGCGGCGCAGGAACGCGAGTAAAATTCTCGTAGCGCTAGATACTTCGGACCGTATGTGTGAGTTTCTTCGCGCCCTTTGTCGGTTGATATACCTGGTGAGATAGATATGTCCATGCGAGCTGCAATCGATCGCATCCTTCGACGCCCGGACCTCATCGGACTGAAAGGTCAAGGTTTGAAGCAGACCACGAACAATGAACGCATATATGGACCTATGGTAGTCAGGGGATCAACAGATTTCTATGCTGACCCCAAAGTACAATGGTTAAAACTATCTGCTGCAGTATCCCTGACGTTCTGATCTGCAGTGCACAGAGTCGCATAATGCCATCGACCAGCCCAAGTTTCGGTCTTCTCCCCTCCACCGTAAATTCACAACCTGCTCTCCAGATACGAGCTGTGAGCATCTCACAGACCCCCAGGCCGTTGAAAAGGGGGTTATTTCCACGCCCCATTCGCCACTATCAAATTCCGAGGTAGTCCTTTGGAATACCTTTGATGACTCCGGATACGCAGAACCGCAGCTTTCTATCGATCCTTATCCTCGCCCACCACAATCGTACGAGTCCAGATGGCCCGACCATTCCTTTCAAGAACACAAATTTTCACTCCCTCAGTTTTCTCCCTGTGTTTCTGATTCACCGACGTCGGAACACATGATTCTTGACTTTGATACCTCGCCTCCAGCTCCTTCGTGCCCCAGATACTTTGACGCCGATACGCGGTCACTCCGTTGTCAGGAAGAAACTCATACTGGCGAAGAATATCACGACGTTACTAAGTCGGTATCAATACATTCGGTCCAGACATTACCGTCTCATCGCTCGGCTCGCATGCCCGCCTGTGCAGAAGCGCACCAACACCACAGATCCTACACACCCTCTCCATCTCCGGGAGCAGATCCAGAAGCAGACGCTGCTGAGCCGCCAAGGGATATCGCATCATCGTGGGAAAATGAGTACGAACTGCAGCCATCGCCTCCCTCTGAACTTGGACGTGGCACTGTTCAAGTTTTGCCTAGTACGGGAGTTTTAGAGGTTGTTGTAACACAGGGCCTTCCACTTGATTTCCTGTCCGATCCTGATCCTTGGGCGACGATTGGCAGAATCCTAAACCTCGAGCCTCCTCAACGACACTCAGAGCATTCAGTCGAAATCGAATTCACCAAGGAGCGAGAGGGCGTAGGCTACATTTTGACTGAAAAATCGAACATGTTTGATTGCGGCTCCCTTGACGTCATGGGCCCTTCCTTTCCTGAAAACCCGACTCTGGACGTCCAGCCGATCGGCAAATTTCGGATTCCATCAAGAGCATGTACTCCTGGAATATCTGTGATCGAGGACCAAGCTATACCGAACGCGGACGAAGGCACGACAGCCGACATTCCGATTATCCCACAGGCGAACATCATCTTCCGACCGCCTCTCCAGCTTGGCCAATCTTCATCTCTATCTCTTGATACCGAATCCTTTCAAAATCAGTCCCCTGAAACCAAGAGAAGCGTTTGTGGGGCCGCCCCAGAAAATTCTTCGATCGAACCCGTATTAGACGTCGCTGCCACGGAATATGCTCATGCTGAGTCTGCTATTGCCTGGGCGACTGTAGACGCCGATAACGTGTACCAAGGTCCCTGTTTGTTTGGTGATTCTGACTTAGAAGAGGACGAGTAGTTTGTCATGTTTCTAATGCTCATGCGACTGTTACATTCGATGGTGTAGGTCCGTTGGCCTCGGGGCCCATGTCTTCAAAATCAGGCTGAAACCGCTCAGGCGCAGAACATTGTTATATCGACGTCACTTTGTCGTACGTCACTTGCCTACATTTTTATATGTTTCGTATTGAGTCCAATTGTCCCTACTTATTGCTAAAAACACCAAACTCTTGGGGTGGAGAGTCATCGACTGTTCCCCAAAGATCCTGCTTATCGCAGCAAAGTTCACGAATCATTGAAAAAGTTGTTGGCATGCCATCATGATTTAATTTCGAGAGGAATAAGGACTGCGGGCCATCTCCGTTGATTCTCGAATCGTATCATGAGCTGTTCTCCGTGGAGTACGCGATTTGACCAAGCAAGAGGGTCGGTCATGTTGCACAGCGGGCTATCGCTCGCAGATATATTCTGCGAGACATGGGAAGGTACGTAGTACCGATCATGTCCATGCCTGCCGCACACAATTTTGAAATGAGCACGGGGGGTCTCAGGTGAGACACTTGGCGTTAAAATACGGTGGGGATGATTGTTGGTCAATCAGACGCTTTATCTGCTACTAAACGACGGCTTGGTCTTTTGTCCGAGCCTGGATCTCCCCAGCCAGAACGTTACGTGATTATAGGGATGAGCACCAGTCCCTGAACGCTGAGTTTGAGTTCATCAACCTGAAGATTAGGGCGATGGAGTCTAAGCTACTTCTGCACTACATTCTGGAAATTCATGTAGAAATTCGAAAAGTACCGCTGCGGCGCTGTGTACATGTAATTTTTAAACGCCTCGGAGGATTTCGCGCCTTGATGTAAGTTGGAAATAAAAACTGTGTTTACTTTCCCACGGATGGCGTGACCCATAACCCCAACGCAAAACACAAACACCCCCACCTTCAGATATTCGATTACACCCAGCGAAGCAAAAAGTATTCTTTATTCACTATCTAGTCAGTACATATCCTCATCACACAGGTGACTGCAGGTATATTCCTCCACCAAGACCCCCTCTCGTCATGGACAATCCTCAGCATTACCAACCGCTCTCGCACGCACTTAACCCTCCAATAGTCCAACCTCAGTACGAGGAAGAGGAAGAAGAAGAAGAAGAAGAAGGTAACGAGGAGGGCGCTGTCGAAGAGCAGCTCGAGAGGGAAGACGATGACGGTGAAGACAGTACAGGGTAGGTGACTTATTTTTTTGCGTGTGTTCTGATACATGAATACACATTACAATGTCGTTACCCATCTGCTGACCCTCAACCAAGTCGTACCTTTCAGCAAACACCTAGTTCGACTACAGCAGGAAAGCAACGCGCTGTCCCAACACCACCAAATCCCCCCCAGTCAACGGTTCCACCTGCGTCTGAAGAAACCGAGCGCAAACGACGGCCGGGCCGTCCTCGAGGTTCAAAAAATAGACGCGCTCGTGCTCCTGGGGCTGACAAGGACCCATCCACCACGAATCCAGCAGCTCCGAAGCCTTCCACCACTACCCACGGATTTTATCAATACTCAGCTCCGCCAGCTCCCGGGGAGGTGCATCCCCATAACCAACAGTATTATGAATTTCAATGGCGCGTGCTAAACCTGTGTGCTGAGTTCTATGGAGCCGCTGAAGAACTCGTGGTGAGTTGAATCTCATGACGAGTTAAAAGCTTATATAGGTGCTAATTTCATTTGGTGCCCTTGGGTGTCTAGAAAGCCACACCCTCACTTGTGATCGCTCAGTGCTATCAAATGGGGCCGGCCGTCAAGATCGACCCCTTAACTATGCTCAATGAAGCTAAGCGGATATGTGATGCTCTAGTAATCGTTCACTTTTGCTATGGTTGACGTCTAGCTCAATGACGCGTCTTTATGCAGCTTGCCTCCCCTGCTCGATTGACTGCTCACCCACCTCCTCCATATCCGTTCATCCCTGGATATCCCCCATCAATACCAGCACAGCAACCACGGTCAACGCCACCACCCCCATCAGCAAACGGAAAAATGCCCCCAGCTACTCAGTCAACCCCTGCTGTGATAACAAACCCACAGTCCTTCGTTGTCTCCATGGGGCACCAACACCAACCATCTCAGCAATTTGTCCCCGGTATGTATGGCACCCCTGCATATCCTACAACACCGTACTACGCATATGGAGGGTACGGTGGTTTTTTTCCACCTGTAACGACTTCACAAGCAGGACCTAGTACCCCTACCGCAGGCACGAGCGGTTCCTCAGGGGCAGCATCGGGAGGTGCAGGCAACCAAGGAGCTTGGTCGGATGAAGAGACCGAAAAACTCAAAAAGCTGGCTGAGGAATATCGAAATGCCAGTGGGGATATCGCGTGGGACGCACTGTGTGAAAAATGGGGCAACTCCAGGACGAGGTACTGTTTCGCTGTCAGGGGTTGCATATCTGGCTGATGACATGTTCCTGCAGGCACCAAATATTGATCAAAGCTACCTCACTTGGCCTAAAAGAATCTTCTTCCAGGGGTACAAAGCGTCGGCGTGATACGGACGGTCAGACGTCTTCTGACCGTCCACCGCCCGCCGCACCAACGCCTACCAGCACCGATAATCCAGCGCCTACCCCGACACCAACGTCTGCACCACCGCCACTGCCACTGTCCGCTTCGCCAGCTCCTTCAACGCCTGCTACGTCTGGTCAGCCGTCGCCAGCTATCCGACACGCTCAGACTCAACACCAAACGACAACGTCTTCACGTTTCCCATACCCCATGCCAACCGTTGCAGCAGCCACCTCTCCCGTCATCCCGAGCACTACGCTACAGCAACAACAAGAGCGACAAGGGAGCACGGGTGCATATTACCGTCGACCAAACCCACCAACGGGGTCTGGCTCAAAACCTCCATCACATGGCCATGGTGTCACGACACATCAGTATATGTACCAACCTAATGGACGGAGGGAGGCGTAATAAACCGCCAAGCAGGACAATTATATTCACAATGATCTCTTCTTGTTTTCGGTTCCTTGCTTTGGGGAATATTGATGTACACGAGTGGTTAATTTCTGGCTAAGAGGGCGCGGTATGAGATGTTACCACCCACTCATGTAAATATTCCAGGTACCCCTTCAAATTAGATTATTCTAATAGCTTTCAGTTCGTTTTGGTGATGCAATGGTGACAGTATCACGAAACAATCAGTAGATTTATACCGTTATATTGACCCCTTAGCGAGGTAAATATTATTGAATAACATATGGAAAACCGTTTGTTTGGCATGAGCCTCTGGACTAAACACAAGTCGTGGCGTGGACGCCACACTTTGCCAAAAGAAGAGGGGTTTGTCACAGCCACGTTCCCTTTTGTTGGCAGCGTCCAACTTCCTGATTCATTCACACTCATCGTTCACAGCTTCGACCTCTTCAGCTTTCTTGTCTTCGTACCACCATTGTTCAACTACTGCAACCACCACTCTTCGTTCTTATCATTTCAGAACCCTATCTACAAACATGTACTCAAGCCCGACGCCAGCTTCGGGCAGCCGCGGATTGGCCTCGAGCGCTCTCAAGAGCGCGGGCCTCATTGACAAAGACGCACGTATGAAGGACGTCTCTGGAGATAGACCAGGCGGACGCAAAGGCGCTTCCAAGTTTCGCTCTCACCGCCCTCGTCCTATTGACGCCTTCAAGGACCACCATGCGGGGTCATCTCGGGGTGCTGGTCGAGCGGCCACTGCTGGAGCAAAGAATCTCGAAGTGCGGGGTGCTGCTGCTCGGGTTCCCACCGTCGGAGTAAAGATAGTCGACGTCTGGAGAGGTTTTGTAAATAGGAGGTGGAATCCTGAGACAAGGTTTCTTAACCTAGAGGTTAGTGGTTTGGTTCTCGATAAGCGCATGTGATTCTCAGACAGTATCGTAGTCGATGTTGGATGACTCGGAGCTATCAAAACACGGACTTTTGCCGCCAGGGGCGCCAGGGTCAACGGCGAGGGAAAGCTCAGTCATCTTCAAGGTTGCATCGGAGCTCAAGCCACCTGTATGTGCCATTTTGGCCTAGTTGATGTCTTTTACTGAAGTTTCTTTGTAGGTTCAAACGATCTCTTTGGCCAACAATCATATTGGCTCTGGCCAGCTATTAACAACGCTCGCGCATTACCTTCCGAAAATCGCCAACCTCTCTTTGCAGAATAACGATCTGAAAGTTTGGCGAGACATGGATAATATTTCGGGGAGGAAGGGAAAGTTGGAACACCTGAAGGAGTTGATAATGATAGGCAACCCGCTGAGGGAGATCGAGGTGAAAAACGCAAGAGCGGACAAGTACAGAAGGTGGGCTTTACGGTAAAAATGAAATATAGGAATTTACTGAGCCTTCTCCAGCGAAATGGCTCGCCGGTTTCCGTCTCTGGTGATGTTGGATCAGGAAGCAATTGCAACGATTGCATTCGATGCACCTGGACCTTCAACTGCGTCCGTTACTGAGAGGCGCGCTACTGCCACAAAGTTCCCCTACGAGATGAAACCCTCGTTTATCACCGGCGTTCAGGAGAGCGTCATTAGTAATTTCCTTGTGCGGTGCGCACCCTTTTCATGTCGTGCTAGAACGTTCTTTCTGATGGTCGTCAAATTGCCTTTAGGTACTTCCCACTATTCGATGACCAACGAGCCGCGCTGTTGGATGCCTACCATTCGTCCGCGACGTTTTCTTTTTCCGTCAATACTACCATCCCTGCTCGTGCTCGGATACAAGGATTACACACCCAACTTCCAAATCAGCGCAAGCTGGATTGGTCGGTCTGGCTCAACGGTGGCTCGAGGAATCTCAATCGGCTAGGAGGTGGTGCAGGCTCAGATAAGGCTTTCAACAGCCTACATCTTGGAAGCGAAGCCGCAATGCGGGCCATGTCCGCTCTTCCGAAAACTAAGCATGAGATATCGGATTCGCCAGAGAAGTTCTGCATCGATGCTTGGCCCGTTGGCCAAGGCGAGAACCTGAAGCTATTCATTTCGCTGCACGGGCAATTCACTGAAGGTATGTTAGACGCGATCATCGCCCGATTTCCCTCCATGTATCTCGGGGTCACCCATATTGAACTATAATCGGCGGACGCTGTGTGTTATTGTGATGTCATGAACCCTGACCACTGATGCTTTGTACAGAGCCTTCTCGAGGAATTCGGTCATTCGACAGGGCTTTTGTATTGGCCCCCGCCCCACCTGGCTCTCGGTACGTGCTACTCTTCGTCATCTTTTTAGTTCGATTGATGTTAATTTACCGCGTTTCGTTTGCAGGGCGAAGTTGAATGGGTGGGACGTTATGATATTATCTGACCAGTGGTGCATTCGGTCATATTCGAGCCACGATGCGTGGAGGCCAGGGCCGATGCGAGTGCAGGCGGGAGAGCCGTTACCACCCAAGCAATTGCCGCAACAGCAATCAACACTAGCAACTCCAATCCCGCCACAAGCTCCAGGGCATCTTCAAGAAGCTTTATCTACTTTTGTGAGTTTTTGGTTCCCGTCCCTTTCGTGAAGCACCCGACTTACGACTTACTTCCTCCTCTTCTCCGCGGTGGTGTCCGAGAGCAGGGTGAGCCTCAACGTAGCCTGGTCTTGGAGATATGCAAACGCACTGGATTGAATGTCAAATTCGCCGTGGACTGCCTGGAGAATAACGCTTGGAACTTGGATGGGGCAACTGCAAACTTTGAACAAGTCAAGGTCAGTGGACACTGTTATGGTTGTTGCTTGCCAGCGTGTACTTACGTCAACGCGATGTTCTATGACAGGGGAAGCTGTCACGGGATGCATTCCTGTAGATTGTGTTGGACACTGGGCTAAATGCGGGTACCACACACACTCCCTATCGGTTCACACAGTAGTATTATTAGAAGGTGCCACTTCGATTACGACGAGCTCTGGAATCGTCTACGTCCACGGACAGTACTCGTGTGGACGCAAGTCGCCAAGTCTACCTATGACCGTTTTCAGCCTATCTATGTACTTTTGGCGGGTTCAAAGTGTTCTGCGTACGAATACCAAATTAACAAATTGCATGCACACAGCACATCACGCTTATTTCGCATCTCATTTCGTTTTGAAGTTATTGGTATCACATACATGTACCTCATAAATATCAGCATCAGCCTATCAGATGTAAGCTTTTACGAGGAGGACTTTATTTCATGCACGCTTTAGACGGGTGTTTCTTCCCAGGTTATCCATTGGAGGCCCTTTCAAGTTGCCTTGGAGGGCGGACGCGCAGTTTAATCGCATTTGTACAGAACGGGTTGGTCATTTCACGTGTTGGAGGGACGAGTCAGGGTGTGATTTAGCTCGCATCGGTCGTCGTTGTCCTCTGGGATTGGTTCTCTCCTTGCATTGACCAGCGACTAGTGTAAGCGATGTTTGGATGGGTTGCATAGCATAACACAATGGCGGAGCACCCTTCAAGCTGTTTGTGTGAGGTCACCGACAGCGCCCACATTGTCCTGGGCGCGCATCATATCTATTTTTCTTACGCGACCTCGAGGCCAAGCGGGTGTGTGTACCGGCCAGCGCCGACATTGTATGACCGCGAACTTGGGCTATACGATAGGTCGGAGGGTTCTCATTATCCGTGTTCTGATGCGCATTCTTCTTTCTGCCTCGTTGCAAACATTATTCAGGCCTGTACGTATACTTACTACACTTAAGGAAGCCCGCCAAATCGAACACCACCAAGAACGCCTCCACTCCCCGTCTGTTTTACTCTCTCAAGATCTCATCACGACACATACAACACTCGCATCTGCTGCTTTGTTATATCTGCTCACTCAGCTCTCCTCACGCGCCCACAGCCCCCTCCTTCCAACATCCATCATTACGATCACTGACGACTTGCAATGAGTCGTGCACAACGCTCTTTTGAAAACTTTGCATTACTCCAAGCCGCCTCCGAAGGCGACGCCTCCGCCGTACAAAACGCTCTAGACGATGGCGCAGACATCAACGCCTCCGACACCTCTGGCCGCACTGTCCTCACATGCGCTCTCACCGCTGACAGGTACGTCCCCGCGATCATCAGGCACACCGGCGTTAACCCACTCATCTCCAGGTGGGAGACTATTGACGCGTCAGACGCGTCGTTCATGTCCGAGGACCGTCTCAACGTCCTCCGTGCTGCCGTCTCTCACCCAGATATCTCTCTTTACACGCTCAACGCGCCGCAAGACTCCATCAACGACGTGACTCCTCTGGGTATGGCCGCGTGGCTTGATATGCCCGACGTTGTGCAGCTACTCCTTGAATGCAGCTCGGGTGCTGTGTTCGTGGACGGCATGGACACTGATGGTGCGACGCCGTTAATGTGTAAGTTCGCTCGCTCAAGTCTTGCCTTCCTCTTCCCTGACCTGTTGTTATCAAGATGCTGCGCGCGACTGCAGAACTGAGGTCGTTCGGCAGTTGGTGAGTGCAGAATTATTCTGTTTCAGGAACGATCTCATCTTCATCTCGGGCAGCTCACGCACGGCGCCCGCCCTGACCTCAGAGATCGAAATCACCGATCTTCCCTCCAGTTTGCATTACCGCATCCCAGAGTTCTCTGGGCGTGCGAATATGCATTGCGCTGTCATCGTTGGCACGAATGCGAGGTAAATTGCCAAACTGATTTCATGCCCGAACTACTGACGCGGGATTCTCTTAGAACGGGAACAAGAGAGCACTCTGTGAACCCTCATGTGTCGATATTGATAAGCTATCACCGTATACCTCCGCTCCTCCGCTGCCTTACTCGCCACCTTCCACGGCCTTTTCCCCTGAATCCGCTGCTCTCATCACCGACTCTATTGTACACGCTGTACTCGCCGCCGATCTTTCCTTAATCTACTCATTGTTGTTTTCACCACAATCATTCGAACCTTCACCTCTTGACAACGGTCCTATACTTGTAAATGTACCCGATGTCGAAGGATGGAGCGCCATTCATTACTGTGTCTCCGTACCAAATCCCTCAATCGAGATCCTCGACGCCCTATATCGCGCTGGCGCCGACATCAGTCTCTTCACTACCAGCGAACAGTGCACCCCGCTTCACTGCCTCGCTCGACTTGCTTGCGTAACCGATGTTCCTGACTCTGCACAATTCTTGTACCAATTCGCTGTACACCTCGTTCGCGATCTCCGCGCACCCTTGTCTGCACGAGACAAGAATGAAGAGACCTGTATTCATTTAGCTGCAGAGCATGGCGAATGTATCGATGTATTGTACGCTTTTCTTGACTGTGATCCCACGGGGTCCATCCGGAGTTTGCGCAACTCACGAGGGTATACTTGCTGGCATCGTCCTAGAGTTTGTTGATTAATTTGGTTTTGACAGGTTCACAGCATTCGAGGTAGCGAAGCCTCATTTCCGATCAGCATTTAGCCTCGATGCGCAGTCCAACCGACCCCAGTCGTCCCTCTCCGATCGCACCATTCGCCCCACTACTTGTACGTCCTTGTCGTCCATCACGTCTTTCACCGACTGGGTTTCTCCGATTGCCCCTCCTATCCATCAATCCACTGGGCCAGCAAGTCACCTCCCACCTGACTTCGACGTGATCTCAACTTCCGAAAAACTTCTCGATAATTTCCAATATTTTTCCACGGCACCTCACCTTGTCTGCGATCCCGCAGGATTGGACAATCTCCAATCTGTCATCACGGAGACCTCCCAACTAGGTGACGATATTTTGGCTTACTTCCGCGGTCAAGTTGGCGATGCCGCCAGGGAGCTGCGGGACATGCGAGAAGCTCTGAACACCGTTGACCGCTTGTGGAACGTCGTTTCACATGAAGCGGAGGGGCAACTTCGTTCCCAGGGAGACGACGCGACCCGACTTGCTCGTCTTCTGATGCATAAACGCCCCCCACGAGGATCCGAAGACTCGCAATCAACAGCTGTCGAGCCTGAGCCCTCGCCGCCCGAGGAGAAGAAAGTCAAAGAGTATGTTGACGCTGGTGTTCTTACGGAGGCTCTTGCTGCTCAGACGATCGCAACTACTTTTGTCAATGGTGCTCGTACCATCCCGTGGCCCGATTGGTTGGATGGTTTTATCAGCACCGATCCGTCCGTGTGCAAAATTCATCTCACGAACCTCATCGAAATCGAGCGGGAGCTCCTCACGCGGGAATCCATAAATTCGCTCGAGGAAAAGGTTCCCACCAAAGAGCCCAAGCTCAAGAGCCTCCTGAAGAGCCGCAAGCGCCACGAGAAGGTGGAGAGGAGCGGTGCCTCGAAGCTCAAGACATGGCTGAAAAAGAAAATCGTAGCAGGGAAACCTTTGCGTTTTCAGCTATGCTATGAACTAGATGAAGCCAACTGTGCGGTGGGCAGGGAGGTAAAGCAAGAGACTACCCAACCGATCATTAGTGTCACGGATTCAGAAGGGCTGCCCGCCGTTGCTACCAAGAACCGCCGTAGGTGCTCCACGTCGTCGAGTTCTTCTTCCAAGGACGAGATTCGATCTACTCGGGTTGTCCTGTCCGCTGCAAGTCGGGACCTGTCTACCATCGATGAATGCTTGCATGGGGTAAGTCGGTGTCATCGGTCATTACTTGTTCGGTCATTAACTCGGTTTCTCGAGATTGACCACTTGATCTCCACTGCGAATCATTCTATTTCTCGTGCCGAAAGAATAATAAAACGAACAGTCAAGGTAAGCCGAATACTACCTTCAGTCATCCACAGCAAATTTGATTGGTGCTGGCATCAGATACGTCAAGGCACAGCCCAAAATCTCCGCCACCGATGTACTCCTATATATGATGACCTCTTTGCTTTCTCCCCCGACGCGCCCATGCCCTCAGCGTACCCCGGGCTGTCACCATCACCCAATTCCATCTACCTTTCACTTCCACACAGCAACTCTTCGTCGCGTTCGTCTTCTGCACATTCCTCTCTCGTGTCGCTGAGTGTGACAGCGCGAGAAGAGGAGGATCAGGACACAAGGGCGCTCCGCCGACTTGTTCTGAGAAAAATTAGTGCGCATGTGGACGGTGCCTATGACGAGCTCGATCGAGCTAGTACGTGGTTGCGCATCGTAAAGAGTGTACTTCGGGACCTTAGTGTTCGGACGTCGTCTTCATCGTTCTCATTAATGCCGTCCTCCCACTCGGCCTTGATGCTTTCGTGACCCTCACATAACACCCCAAAACCTCGGAAAAGCCTGGAGAC
This sequence comes from Paxillus rubicundulus Ve08.2h10, assembly GCA_000827395.1. Taxonomy (NCBI): domain Eukaryota; kingdom Fungi; phylum Basidiomycota; class Agaricomycetes; order Boletales; family Paxillaceae; genus Paxillus; species Paxillus rubicundulus. The sequence goes on along the minus strand of KN824893.1, from coordinate 19,729 downwards.
GAGGTGTATATTATCGTGTAACGTATGTATGTTATTTCTGTTGTCGTTCATGCAGGTCCAAAGACAATATATATAGAACACATTGGCATCTCTCTTTTCTTTTCTTTTCCCATTCCTGTTTTTCGGTTCCTCCTGCCTCTCTCATCTCCTGCATTAGCACACCGTAGCATGTGTAGATATATGCTAGCCTCGTTTCATTTACATGTTATAGACATTCTCCTTGTCCATTGTCTTTGTTCCGTTGACTGAATCTCGAACACTCTTTCAATGCATGCATGTTTCCAACTTGTTATCCGCGTCGTGTCAAGAGCCCACGGTGGTCCTTGGTCTCGTAGGAAGTTTCGATGCTGTAAGCATAGCATACGGCTCCGGCTCATCTCATTGGTTCCCCTCTTTCATTTATTTTTGTTGGCCTCCGTTCGGACACAGTATATAATACTGACTACCGCTCATGTACTGATCATCGTCTTTTACCCCCGTTAATAATCATACGCTCATACATGTTCTCTCTCGTTTGATCACTTAGTGTTTCCCCCCTCGCGGGTGGTTTCCACTTTTTTCGGAACGTTCTCGAGCGTTATTATAATCCGTCACCTCACTGTTATTTTTATCCATCATCGAACCGATATCATCGTAACCGTATCGCCGTTATTGCTATCAACTGTCACTATCTTGCCGAACCATTCCTCCATTTGCCACTGTTGTTTCTTATGCAAACATGCTGTTCAACTCGTGCCCAATCCTCTCTGCTTTCATGCCCGCCTTCATTGCCAGTACCTAAATGCAATTTGTCTCACCTATTCTCACTGTCAGCTGCCCATTCATTGTTGTCATCATTGGACCCCCCCCTTCCCACATGCATATAGGCAATTTACTGCCATGGTTGGGAAAGGAAAGTTTGAACAAAGTGCCACACACAAGGCCCCAGTGATTACTGCTGGGGAACTCATGCCAGAAGCCCTATGGTCTTGGGAAATGGGTTGCAAGCAATATTTCTTGCATCAATCTGTTGTGCCTGCTGAACAAGTCCATAAGGTAGCATGGAATTTACAGGATTCTTGGATACAAGACTGGTACATTAACAACAATGACTGTCTCAATGCCCTATCTTTTGCAGAATTTATTGCAGAAGTCTGCAGCTGCTGGCTGTCCTCCAACTGGGCAGCCCTGACAAGGCCAAAAATCTTATCATCTATGCAAGGATCTCAACCCTTTCAAGAGTGGGCAGTTGAGATACAAAGCCAAAATGTGATCCTACACAGCATGATGTCTCACCTCACCAAAGCCTCCCTCAAATACCACCTTGAAGCTCACATGCATCCAGACCTTGCGCTGGACTACTGTGTGACAAGGATTGTGGAATAACTGGTTCTGTGCAAATGGGTGGAGAAAGTGAGATTGTTGGATGACAAATGATTGAGGGAGATAGCAAAACAAAAGGAAGCAGTTGATGCTGCTCTTCGCACTGTTAACCAACCATCTGACAAGTGTTCTATGACAGTGACAATTTGAAGACTCCTTCCAAAATGTCAAATTTGTTCACCTGCCAGCCCTTACTGCTGAAGAATGCAAGTTGCTCCAAGACAACAAAGGATGTTTCAAATGCCATTGCCCCTTCCAGGAGCACACATCACAGAGCTGCACCAATGATTTACCTGATGCAAAGATGTACAAAACCTTAATGGTGGACATCATCTTAGCTGCCAAGAGGAGGAATAAAAAAAACACCATTGGTGCACTTGACATCGGGGTTGAACAAACTATTGCTGTTATCATGCTGTCTGCAGCATTGGGTGATGCCACTGACTCTGGTGACGAGTGTGTGGCCCCCCTTTTTTCTTCACATCTTAAATGGTCTTGTCTACTTGATGGACCTTCCCTGACCATGCCACTGACTGTTAACGCACTGATTGACCACAGATCTCCTGTAGTTCTGATTGACCAGCAACTTGTCAATAAACTCGGGTTACACATTTGCAATCTCAAGAAGCCTCTACCTGTCTCAGTGGCGATGTTGGGCAAAAAGAAGCAGGAACTTTCTCTCTCTCAATATGTTAAACTGTCATGCATGTCCTTAGACCTCCATTATCGCTTGCACACAGTTCGTGCAGTTGTCACACCTAATCTTTGTAGCCTGCTTCTTCTTGGTGACCCCTTCCCTGAACATAACAAAATTGTTATAGATCATGAGTTGCAGGCATGTATAGCTAAAGATCAAAACTATGATCTGCTCAACCCTTCACATGTTATGCAACAGAAACCTCGTGCATTGTGTGAAGACCTTCCAAGGCTCTATGACTTCAAAAAAGTGGTCGTTGCTGAACTGAACCACATATTGCTGGAATACAAAGAAATCGTGGACAAATCATGTGATGCTGTAAAAGAAGTTGTTGTTGTTGCCAATATTGAAGCAATGATTGCATCACTTGCTTGCAAAAATGAGCTCAAGGAAAGGCAATGTGTACTGGAGGACTTCAGCAAGTGTAATGACACTGTAAAGGGGGAATTCTCAGATTGTTTCCCTGATGATATTCTGCATAATGATTCCCTTCCATCAGATATTTTGTTCCATGTTCAACACAAGGACACAGAGAAGATCATTCAAGATCTTATGACTGCCCGAAAAAGTATCACAATGCCTGGAAAATACTGATTGAACAGCATCTTGCAGCAGGTCGTTTGCATCCCTCAAATAGCCTGCATTTGTTGCCAGCCTTTATTATTCCAAAAGGAGATCCTATGGTTTTGCCACACATGGTCAACAACTTCCATGCGCTCAATCTCAACACTATCCTTGATAATCATCCCCTGCTGCATATTGATGAAATTCTTTGTGATTGCACCAAGGGCAAGATTTTTGGAAAAATTGACATGACTAACCTGTTCTTTCAAACCAAGGTCCACCCAGATGACATGAAATATCTTGCAGTGCTGACACTAGGGTTTGTATGAATGGACAGTCATGCCAATGGGTGTCCGCAATGTTCCTGCATTTCACCAATGATGAATGACTGCTGCATTGCACCACCTCATTAGAAAGATTTGCCATGTATACCTCAATGACATCATCATCTGGTCTCAGACCATAGAGGAGCATGAGTGTAATGTCCACTCCGTCTTACAAGCCTTCCGTGATGCACACTTGTTCTGCTCACAAAAAAAAACTTCACTCTTTAATTTAGAAGTGGATTTCTTAGGACATCACATATCAGCATGTGGCATTGAACCTGACAAATCCCAAGTTTCACAAATACTAGAATTGCCTAGGCCTCAAAAGTCAAACAATGTCTGAAGCTTCCTGGGACTTGTGCGCTACCTTGCTGACCACCTACCAACCTTGGTGGAACATACACATGTCCTCACACCCCTGATGACCAAAGAGGCAGAGTTACACTTTCTGCCTTGGAACACAGAGCAAGCAAGAGCCTTTCAAGCTATCAAGGACTTAGTCATCAGCCTGCACTGCCTCACAACTATTGACCATGATGACCCAGGTGTCAATAAAATATTCCTCACCTGTGATGCTTCAGACTATCATATGGGTGCCATCTTATTGTGGGGAAGGAGTTGGAAAACAGCGAGACCAGTAGCCTCTGACTCATCTCAACTGCATGATGCTGAACTTAATTATCCAGTGCATGAAAAGGAGTTACTTGTGATCATTCATGCCCTCAAAAAATGGCAGATAGAACTGCTTGGCACTCCTATTCTTGTATATACCAACCACTGTACCCTGGAAAAATTCAACACTCAGAAGGACCTTTCACATTGCCAAGCACGTTGGTCTGAATACATGTTGCAGTTTGACTTGACCATCACGTACATCAAAGGCAAGGACAACAAGGCTGCTGATGCCTTGTCTCACCTACCTCCTGATGAGAAACCTCTGATTGCTTGTGTCACTGACATTGTGAATGGTTTGACTGATGCACATTTTGCCCAGGTGCAGATACATAGAAGATACCTACTGCCACAATTTTTTTGCATCCCTCAACAGCCTGCCCGGTCTGACAGAATGTGATGGTTTGCTGTACCTGTCGGGCCAACTCATCATGCCACAGGTAAAGTCCTTGCATGAACAATTGTTCCATCTTGCACATAATGTGCTTGGACACTGCAGCACAGACAAGGCACACTTGGCCTTGTGACAATCTTTCTACTGGCCCAACATGTGTTGTGATTTGGTGGAATCATATATTCTGTCTTGCATTGAGTGCTTATGCAACAAATCTCCCACCACAGTGCCAGCTGGACCCCTGGACCCCTTACCTGTGCCAGACAAGCATGGTGACAGCATCACAGTTGATTTCATTGGACTGCTACCAGATGACCAGGGGTATAACACCATTATCTCCATAACCGACCATCTAAATGCAGACTTACGAATCATACCCTGCCGTGACATGATCAGTGTGGAGCATTTTGCACTGCTATTCTTCAATCACACCACATCCTGTGTACTTATTGCAATATTCACGCTAATTACCATGGGTACTACTTGCATGATTCATGTTAGCCTGCAAATTTGCAATGTCCCCCCATCATAGTCCCTTCACTGTGTTGCAACAAACCATGCTGGTTGTTTTGCAACATACCCCCTCCTGCCCTGGATGACTCACCAGGTTGCATGATTCACGGTACTGCTAGTAGCCTGTTAGCCTGCCAAGTACTCCTGGCCGTTTTGAAATGTCCCTGGCACTTTTGCAACACAGCCGTAATCCCTCTGCTGTATTACAACAAGTCATCACACTTGACTTTGCAACACCTATGCTAAATTACTGGTCATTTTGCAATATGCCCCCTCAGTAAGTTTTGCAATATGTCCACAATCTTTCCAGTGTATTATGACTGCAAGATGTCCCTCCCCACCCATATGTGCTACAAATGTGATACTATTGCAATATGTATTGCAGGACCTGTTGCAACTTGCAATGCATTGGGGAGGTTGCAACATCCACATACCCCCAGCTAGTAAGTGGACCTGTTGCAACATGCTGGCCATCAGAGATGCAAGAGTCAAGATGTGCATAGGTCTTGCAATGCATCTGTGCAGGTTGCAACATCCACATACCCCATACCAAGTCCACCCCAGTGGGGGAATCAGCAGGGAGTAAGTCCAGAACCAAGATTGGTATGGGACCATGTGTGAAGTAGCTCCAGAGTTGATGACAATGGCATTTCTCCCACTAGCCTTGGGTTTGGATGACACGTAGGCAAGAATGCATGCCATTAAAGACTTGGATCACCTTTGGTGACTATGTTTGCAATTTCCAGAGTTTTAGGGGTAACCCCCAGAGTGTCCTCCATCACATTAGCCTTCTCCTCTTTTGTCTCCCATTTCTTTCCTCCTCCTCCTTTTCTCAGCTCCTTTGTCCAACACTGGTAAGCATAGCAGTCATTGGAGTTGTGTCCAGATTGTTGGTGGTGCTTGCACCAGGCAGCAGAGTTGGGCAGATGAGTGGAGGACTTGTTGGAGACCTTGAGAGCAGAGTCTGAGGATCCAGAAGGGTTGAGGCACACCAATCTGCCCAGCAAAGTTGAATAAACAATGCATCTGTGAAGCTGTATAAGATGTCCAGATTGTCATGAAGTTTAAAATCATCTACAAGCTGTTGCTGCATAAGAGCATGCTCTTCAGCATGTCTATGCTTCCGCAGTCGAGAAGTGTACATTATTTGGATGAACTCTGCATCCTCTTCAGTCTGCTCTCTGTACACAAGACCTTGTACAAACTCCCACTCTGGTGTCAAAAAAAATCAGATCCTGCAGAAAGATAACTACCACACAACACCAACCTTTGTCTGGAGTCATCATCTCTCCGCTCATGAGCTGACTAACGTGTCATAGCACTTTATGTCCAAAGTCAAAGACTCTATAAAACAGAGCTTAGCCTGATCTCCACAGTTGATTTTAAGCATGAGAATGCCTCACAAATGGCACATAGATGCTTTGACCTTGGAAGATGAGAATAGCCTTGGTGCTCAAACAGATTCACTCACTTTGATGCCACCGTCTACATTGGGACTGATGCTCCACTACTATCTGTCTGATGTAAATACTACAGCATTTACACAAGTATGCACACAGAATGAACCTGAGTGGTGGAAAGGATACTCTTACTGGACTGGGATTGATCTATTTATGGTGGGGATCAATCTATGTGTACTGTATACTACAATGATATGTATTTTCCTTGACTTTGCAAAGTCATACAGCTAAGGCAAGGGGGAAGGGGGAAGGGGGGAGTCATTTCAACATGCCCCCTCCCTTTACAGTGTCATCAGTTTTGCAACACATTAGTGTTTCCAATTTATTGCAGTTGCAATGTGGTGTGCTGCATTGCAACATGTCGACTCCATGCTATGATGTTGCAACACATCCCCTCCCTTTACAAGTACAGTGTGTCCTTTCTGTTTTCAGTTGATTAATATGTTCATGTTGGGGGTTGATGTATTTCAGTACTACTACTACTGGACAGTGGTATGTACACTATGTTTTCTCAATGACAATCACACAATCAAGATGAGGGGGGGAGGGGACATCTTTACACCATCAGCAATATTAAGCAAGTGCTGAGTATCATGCCAGTTGTGCTCGAAGGACTGGGCAAGCTTTCGACACAATTCATCTTGGTGCCTGGCATATGCTTGCAATCCTTCAGAAAGTGTCATGTTGTTCATAGTTGTATTTGCTGTCTTCTCAGACCACCTGTGTACCAGCAGAGAAATTGCAGTGTTTGTTGTTTCTCTTCAAACAGTAGCTCCACCTCCTCTGCCCAGCAGTGGGCCCTTGCCCTACCCTTGCACCATTCAATGCAGATAGCTGAAGGAGTTTGTTCGATGTCAGTGGCAGCAGCTTGACATTCTCAGATAACTGACCATCCTGTAAGCCTGTGTCTTCAGTATCCTGTGTGCCCCCCTTGATGTAACCACACAGCAGCCATATCCATGACAACTTCCTTCAGCCTTCACCTCCCTTGCCTCCATCAGTCATGGCATGTATGTGGTCATCAGCAAGCAGGCATAGTTTGCCTGACCATCCAACCTTTCCTAGTAGGGGGCCCAGTGTGCAAAGTGTGGTATATGCTGTGCAGTACTTTGCAGCAGTGGCACTGACTTTGGTGTCAACATTCTTGAGACAATTCTGTGCACATGTATTTGTGCCCTGGCCACACAAAAAGCAGTCCTTGAAGTTTAACATGTATGGTCTTGACCAAAGTGCTTGACATAGCTCATTGAGAGCATCATGAGCTTGACCCATCCTGAGCTGGAACTCAACCGTCTCCAATGTTAATGAGCAGGTGGTTTTGTAGTTGATTTGGGATGGTAAGTACAGTGTATAGTTCTTGGGAACTTTGGGTTCCTGGTTGGCAGTTTTTGATGGCATATTTCACAAGGCAATGACTTGAGGAGTGTAAAGCATCTGGATTTTGGCCTTTTGTGAGTCAGTTGCATGCAGACCCAGCTGAGCAGTGTCTGATTGAAGCCGTCACCTTGAATGACTGATGAGGATATATAGGCCAAGATAGAAGAAAGGATCACATACTGCTGATCTTCTAAATCAATCCCTGCACCTATAAGGACACTAGCCATCACATCAGGGTGCAATGGGGGTTCATTCTCATAACTGGCAGCCTTGGCCTTGTCTTTTGTGAGCTGTAGTTGGATACTTTCCTTGGAAATCACTATGAGATTGTTAGCTACTTCTAATGCAGTGATAAGGTAAACTTGGTATGTACAATTGTTCAGCACTTCAAAAGGGTTTGGATTTGATGCATCCACCTCCCAAGCTTCAACATCTTGCTTCCACTGAGATAGCTGTGTGGGATACTTGGCTGTGAGGGAGCTGTCCAGCTCCTCAAAGTCTTCTTGATGGTCATTATGCTCAGGTATAGCTTCAGCAATTTTCTTTAGCAGCATAGTGCCTATGGTTTTCATTAGCAACAAGTAAATTACTGGCAATGGTTACACATACCCATTAGCGTGATTCTCTTCCAATTCCAGTCACTGAAGTGATCATCTATGATATCACATCAGTGACTGGGCCCCATTTCTTTAGTGCTTGATGCAATGGGGTTGATATTGGCCCAGCCCTGTTCAGGGGCCTCATTGTCCATATGCCCAACACCTTTGATCCAATTGAATGAGAACATCCACTGACATGGAGTGATGTGGGCAGGAAGATGGAACTTGGGAACAAAATGGGTCACATCCTTATCAGCAAGGTTCAGCTGCAAAGAAGGGGGCATTTTAGCCAGTCGCTCTAGCAGTGCTTTGTGCCATTGACATGCAATGTTGTACAATATATTGAGCATATTGACGTTAATATGCTGGACTGCTGAGGCAAATATGTAATCCATGTTGACCTATCTACACATGCCAATGAGTGCCCCCTTCTAATAAGGAGGTGGAGAGGAACTCACATTTCACCAACTTGGAGGTTCCTGACACCATTTGCAAGCTTGAAACTGTGTCGAGCACAGACCCCCATCCTGACCCCAGTTGCATCCAGGCCCTGGTTTGGTTTTGTCTTGGCCATGTTCATGGAATTGTGGCTCAAGCATGTGCTTTTCTGGAAAAAGAGTCACTGTGTTTGTTGGATTGAGCAAGCCAACAGATATAAAAGCCTCACCTCCTGTGTGTCATGTTTGTGCTGGTCCAGGAAAGTCTTATAAGGGGTGTTTTGCACAAAATAGGACCATCCATTACTTAATCCTGGGTCAACTGCATCGTTGGAGATTGCTCAGCATTTCAGTCGGAAATTTGCATCTAAGCCAATAGTCAATTATATTAAGTCAGTAAAGGTGAAAATTATGATGAACATGCTATTACCTTTTTGCCTGTGGGACCGTCTTCCAATCATCCGGCTGTGGACAAGCTGGGCACAGCACTGCACACTCGCCCTGCTGGGTGTTTGAGATACCCAGTGGGTCATGTCCACACCCTGAGTGTTTGAGCAGTTTGAGGTTGGCCCACTGGCGCGCCATCCTGAGTAAGTGCTCATAGCAGCTCTACCCAAATGTTAGCCTCAGAAAGGACCAACAAAACACATGAAACACACCTTTGGTGGCGCCAGTCCACTGTTGTCTGAATGATGTGATAGCACATTGTAGAATTTGTATGCTGAAACCTTGGACTCAAGAGAAAGCAAGTGAAATTCTTTGAGGAGAGTGAATGATGCTGCAGTGTGCAGTTTGTTGGAAGTAGCAGGGAAAAAGTGCATGCAAAGAAGCTGGTTTGATGGGGTTTCTGCTGTCTCACACCCACAAAAGTCTACACTGACAGTGTGTATGCCATTGCTGTGCAAGATAACAAACTCATCCTTTGCAACAGGATGTGGTCTGCAACACTTGTCACCTATGCAGTGCCCTTGCTGAACACGTAAACCACAGTCTTTCAGAGTGTGGCATTCAAAATACGATCCAGTCCACTCCTTGCAAAAGGCGTCAACCCATCAAAAAAATCCCGCATTATATTAGACTTACCTTCAATTGATGTAATGGATATTGCCCATGCCAAGCTACAGTGCAATTCTGACAATACATATTAATGTCAAAGCAGTCTTCACAATGCAAGTAGGCTGCTTTGGTCTTGCAACCAGGACAGAGATCTGAGCTGCCACATTGGCCTCCCAACCAAATAAGTTCTGTCAAGTAAGTTTGACAGTCATGCTTGACCAATACAAGGAAAGGATGGTCCTTCACAAAATCAGTCATCCCATCCCTGAACAGTATGTTTTTCACTCACTGAAGGATTTGATTGCCTAGGATGCTGAAGTCAAAGAAGGTACAAAGAAGCTGAAGTAAGTAACTTTTGAAGATGTACCTTAGCAATTGTAGACTGACAATGGATTCAGGAAGAAAAAAATAAACCCAGCCTAAGTTCACTCCTGTTGACCATCAACAGCCATATCATTCATCTTGGTCCCCTGAATTTCAACCCATTAATTTTTACTCACTTATTGCTATTTACAAAGTATCTACATTGTGTCTACGAATCTCTATTGTACATACACAAAATATCATGTCCTGAGTATCTTGTACTTATCATGTTGCAATACGGTACAGTGTTGCAATACCCGCTGTGCCATATTGCAACATGGCACGGGGGATGTTGCAATAGGACCAAGGGGATTCCCAAAGGCAACCTGAAACAGTAGTAGTATCATCGGACTACAGGGGCAACAGGACCAAGGGACTATCATGATCATTGCATTGCAACACGGGTGAGGGGGACATTGCAACAGGGTCAAGAGAATTCCCAAGGGTTACCTGGAGTGGCTGTGCAGATGCCAGCAAAGGGTAGTGTCAAATTGCAACATGGCATGAGGATGTTGCAATGGGAATGAGGGGAGAGTCACCTGACCTGAAAAAGTAGGTGAGGGGAACATTGCAACAAGACCGAGGGGGTCACCTGGAAGGGTAGCACTACATTGTCATATTGCAATAGTATGATATGGGGGACATTGCAATGGGACTGAGTGTTGAGCATTGCAACATGACAACTAAAAAGTTGCAATGGCTGTCGTATTGTCATGTTGCAACAGGACTGAGGGGGTTACCTGAAAGGGTAAATCATTTTATTGAAACATGATGTGGTGGAATGTTGCAACAGAGCGCGGAGCATTGCAACAGGACAGCTAAAAATTGCAATGGGACAACTAAGAATACAACTGGAATTTGCAATGGGACAACTAATATTTGCAACAGGACAGTTTGGAATTGCAATGTGCATGTCAAAACATTGCAAAATATTGCAAAATATTAGGTACCGTGAAGCTTGCAACATGACACACACAGTAGTTACTGCAATTCATTGCAACATACTAATAGTATAGCCTGAAGACAGTCTGTGTCCATTCCCAGAGATAACACATATCATGGGCACTATCAGGACTGCAGTTGCATGCTTGGAGCTGGGAACCAACAGGAATGGTGGTAAACTGCTGAGCAGGGAATTTGACACTGTTAAGATCATAGTTCCTCTGGGCTGTCTGGAGTTGTCAGAGCAGAGCAGACATTGGCTTCAATGTATGTGTTGCACCCTTGTTCTGAGTTCAGTCCAGTATTTACAGATGGGTGGAATGGTGGGGCGATGGCAGAATGGAGTAGTAAGGGGTGGTGGTCAGAGGTTGGAGGGTCAGAGTGACAACGAGAAGACTAGCTTCAAGTGTCGAGAGGGGGACTTAAGACAGACAGAGCAGAGGGGTGATCAAAGTCAATATTTGAACTGAGGAATACAAAACACAGGAGGGGTTTATATACTATGGTGACAAGTAAGTGCAGAGGGCACTGGAGTAACGGAGTGAAGCAGAATGTGAGTCAAAGATGTCAGAAAGATAGGAATGAATTGGAAGGAGTCAGAACAAGTCAGAATCAGATTAATTGGAAGGTAGAATTATTATATATGTCTGATGTCTGTCAAAGTATGAAGGAGGAGGAACAAGGTATGGAAATCAGGGGTAAGAGAAATAAGCAGAAATGCGAACTTAGATGAGCGGAAATGCAGAGTTGTGGAAAGGCAAGAAAAGCAGACTTGATAAGGCAAGAAAGGTGGAGTTGAGCTAGAATAGGCTCCAGAGGAGCGGAGTTGACTGTCAGGACATGGTATATGATAGACACACCCATTGGAACCCTGCAGCTTCTGCTCATTCCACTGAGATGTCGGACAAAGTAACATTTGTCAAGATTACTGAAAGGCCTGGTGAAAGTGTGACATGTATTAGGACACATGTCATGGAGGAGCAGTTCAATGCCAGTGTGAATACTGATGAGTTTTTCAACACTGTGGAAGCTTAGGACATCCTCAACTCCTGGTGCACCCATGAAGTTGTGTTTGGATGAGCAACAGACACCTTCATAGGCCACTTGAGATGAGTGTTCAAGAGCCAGGTAAGTGAAAATACTGTGTTGGACACCAGGGTTGTCTATCAGAAGTGGGATGTTGGGAGGATTGCAGAGTCTGTTCAATGCATTGTCACTGAGCTTGGTTACAGGGTCTGTTGTGGATGTGCTTCTGAGTGCTTGTATAAAGCTCATGGTGTCCAACATTGGCTGGAATGTTGCAGAATGCTGAAGGACCTCAATGTCAATGTCTGGGCATGGTCTGTGCTCATAAAAAAAAGTTGACATCAGCTGGAGGAGATGGAGGAGGGAATGGGGGAGTGGGCAAGTGAGGAGGACTTGTGGAGGACTTGGGAGAGGTGTGGGTGAGTGCAGAGGACTCTGGGGAGGTGCATAGGAGCAAGGGGTGTGGGGAAGTGACCTTGAGGTGAATCTGGATGAGGCTGATGAGAGTTTGGAGGTGATGAGGTGTCCTGGCACTGTTGCTATGTAAGCTAATGAGCTGCAATGTGTAGAAATAATAAATACCTGCACAATAGAGTTTTGCAATCCATCTTGTTGATGACCTTGCTTGTGCTGTCCAGGAGAGGTTGGGGTTGTGTCTGCTTCTTGCCCCCATTTCTGGGTAGGCAAGATGCTGTCGCATCTGTGGCTAGCCATATCTCTTAGTGTGCAGTTAATGGGAGCCTGAGGATTTGCATCCCACATCTGTTGCCATTTGTAGTCTGAGCTGGCTCCCTGTAGATGGTGATACCACATTGCAAGCAACATGAGGTGTGGTTGTCTGAAGTTGTGCTTCCCACAGATGCAATTGTACCAGAGAGCGGCATCCTCTCAGTTGCTGGGGCCAGCTTCCATGGAACACATGAGTCAAGGAGGGTTGGAGGGATCCACTGGAATCGTGTGTTTTGTACAACCTGCAAGATAATACAGGCAGTGCAAAATGCACAGTTACCAGCTGGCATTTGTAATGTGATTCATGCAAAGAAGTTGGGTGCAGGGCTACCAGTTACATGGAAGATAGGCAAAATGGACAGTGGCAGAAGCAAAATGGCAATGGCATGCCAAAAATATATTATGATCAGACATGTGCAGATATCAACATACAAACATTGTCAAATACTTATATAAACTAACACAAAGTGACAGATAGCAGCATAGCCAGTTTTCACTGGGGGTGAAGAATGGATGGCTGACAGTCTGACCCCACTCCAAGACTCAGCATGTGGCCAGTCTTTTGGGTCCTTGCCAGCAGTGTGGCAGATCCCTTGTATTCACATCAGAATACTAGAAATTACATGAAAGGGTAGACAGTAGGTGTGAATCAATTGATATTCTGTCTCTTGATAGGATAGATGAATCTAAGTCATAGCAGTACCTACTTATATCCCAAGAAATTGATTTAGGCACCACTGCCTGGTCGGGATGTGATACCATGCCCTACACTGATGGTTCCCGAGCCCCCTGGTGATATCCGCAAGTCGCTTGATGTGGTCGCTCGTCCTTGAAAATGTTCTTGAGGTCGATGGGGGTGTGATTTTCGGGATGGAGAATAATACGGTAGACCTCGGATTTTTTGCTATGGCGCCCTGCGCACAGTTGACCCGATGCCGGTATAACAGCGTTTGAGTCGCTGGAGGCCGTCGTTCTTGAGATATTGCGGTGCTACGGGCGACGCTCAGGAGGGACGGTGAACCCGCAATTTTATGAAATTCTTCGCACGGCCAAGTCAACTGAAAACGGCAATACCTACATGCCCAAGTTCCAGTTTCCTTCCACTCAAGGTGAGGGGCAAACACAATGGCACCGTTCAACACCCCAACAGCAGTACTCAGCGGATTCAAGGAAAGACCCGAGTCGCTACTCGTACAAGGTGATGTTGACTTTTGAACAATGCTCGTAGGAACGTTCAGACTCCTTACAAGCAAGATTCTCAGGTAACAGGCTGTATATCGGAACTGCATCAGGGAATATCCACCTTTATGACTTACATGATGAAATCGGTACGTTCTTGTTTCCGTTTACCCTCTCAAGCGGAGCGTTTAGACTCGGATGTGCGGTCTCGTGCTCTGGGTTGTCCTCGCACCTCAAAAGGCTCGAGCTCAAAACCGATGATGAGGTTCGTGGAGACGAAGAAGGCGATATCGCGAAAGGCCATCGATAATTTGGGGTACATAAAGGATATTAACTCGCTCGTCGTTCTTTCCGGTGAGCACTCGGTCCTACCGCCCCTCACACTTATCTTAACCCATACCCTCGCCAGAAACCCTACCAACTCTATACCCACTCCCTTCTCTCTCACCGCCGACACCTCTCGCGAAAGCCAAAGGCGCACTGTCATTCGCTATACATTCTTCCGTGCACAATGCTCCTAATGCACCCGACTCCTCTCGGCCCGGTGGCTTCGATTCTGCTGATGCAGACACCATACCGATACCGACGATGGTGACAATGCTCGTGGTGGGCTGTCGGCGCAGGGCAGTCGTGTATACCTGGAGAGACGGGGAAGCTCAGGAAGTCAAGGTAAGTAACTGGACACGTGTCTGTCCTTCTCTATCACGTCCATCGTTCGCTCATCCTCCCAACTTTCACACTGCCACTGGTATATTGCTGGATAGGAAATATTGCTTCCTCACTCCCCCCGCGCAGTAGCTTTCCTGGATTCTTCAAACGTCTGCTTCGCATACTCCCCCACCGAACATGTGATCTTCTCCTTGGAGAATTCGACCACTGTTGACGTTACGATACCAGCGCCAGTCCTAACTTCCTCATCGTCGACAGGTTTAGGAATGGGCACTTTTTCGGGCCTAGGGTTATCAAGTTACATGAGTCTTGGCCTTGGGGGAAAGGCTGCGAAACCTGGACTGGTGAGAGTAGGTGATGGGGAGGTGGTGATTATCAGGGAAGGTAAGTCGCATGTTTTGTCGCTTGGAAATATGTTGGACGTAGTCCTGTTAGGTCAGGGCGTTGTGGTTGGTGGGGATGGGAGGACGAAGGGTAACAGTATCAATTGGCCGACTCAGCCTGAGGAAATTGGTGAGCCTCCTTTGTTTTCATTGTCCGAATCTAATCCAGCGTAAACTGTTTTGTCGTACCCCGTTCTGCTCCAGCGTATATTAATCCCTACGTATTCTCCGTCCTCCCACCTGGTACAGTCCTTCTCTCTGAGGAAGGCTCCGACGGTAGCAGCAACTCCTTACCTCCCTCGATTTCTACGTCTCCCCAAACGCAAACACAACTTCAAGGACAGCCACAACCATCCCTGATTCAAGCACCAGTCATCCAAATTATCTCATCTATAAACATGTTCCCAGTGCAGACTTTTGCCTTCCCTTTCTTCCAGCCTTCCACCTGCCCAATCACTTCTTTGAACGCATCCATTGTCAATACCTCCCTGCGCCTCCTCACTAGCTGTACTACGCCCTCCCCCTCCAACACGACAGCAATGACAATGACACCAAAGACGCCGCCTTCTCTCTTTCTCGTTTCCACCCCTCTCGACCGGACGCTCGCGGCGGTGGAAGGGACCACTGTATGGAGGTTCACCATGCGCGAATGGGATGCCCAGATCAATGAATTAGTGGAGATGGGTTCATACTCAGACGCTTTGGCTCTTCTCGAGCGAGTCCAAGGTCCAGGGACAAGCCCTAAACGCACCCTCATCCTTGCCCTCAATGCCGTGTCCAACTTCCGAGTTGGGAGATATGATGATGCTATCGATGCTTTTTTGGAACTGGACATTAACCCTGCGAAAGTCATCGCTTTGTATCCTGAGCGCGTGGCTGGGCGGTTGGCGGTTAGGCCAGAGCAATGGGTGTCGTTGTTTGAGGGACCGGTGGCGAAGCCGAACGATGAGTCGAGTGGCGGCGGTGCAAATGGTGGGGGAGGGGGTACAACTGAGCCCTTGACGGGTGAAAAAGGTAAGGGCGAGGATGCGATGTCGACCAAGTCAAGCGATGGAGGCAGTAAGGAGGGCGGAGGAGGGAGTGGAGAAAAACTCCCGATTCCCATGGAGAGGGCGCCATCTCCGGCAGGTTCTTTGAGGGCACGAACGAAGACCAGTTTCGGGGCTTTGTTGCCTTCCGCGGTGTCGAAGGATGACGATGCCGCTTCGCTGAGTGGGAGGAAGAAATGGAAAGTGCGCGGTGGGTTTTTTTCTTCCATCCTTTCTTGTTCTCCGTGGTAAGCTGCAGTGATCGATGGATGTCTAACTTGTCGCTCCTTCTGGGTTCCGTTCCCGAACCCACGTCCGCGTATTTGCGCTACACAGACCATTCGACACGTTCCCTCGAGACACTCTGGCGATACTTGACATCTCTCCGCCCCAAACTCGCTGGCGCTTTGTCATCCTCGCACAACGTAACTCCCTCTCAATCTCATCTGTTCCCTGCTCTCTCATCCACCACTCCCGCCTCTCTTTATGCGCTCCCTTCAGGCGTTCCCCTAACAGAACTTACCGAAGAGGAGCTGGTGAAAAGAGCGCAGATCGTCGATACCGCGCTGTTCAAGAGTTATTTGATCGGAAGACCGAGCATGTTGGGTCCGCTTTGCAGACTGCCGAATTGGTGTGAGGTGGAGGAAGTAGAGGAAGAGTTGAGAGCTCGGGAGGTGTGTTTAGTTGATTCCCTCAGTCCCTTGGATTTTTCGTCGTCTTGCTTTAATGTTGTCGGTTTGGGTCCCTGAGGAGTTTGTGGATAGGCTTGGTCATGAGAGCAAGAGCTGATGCGACTGTTCTTTTGGGACTAGAAACATGCGGAGCTTATTTTTCTGTACAACGGGAAGAAGATGCATGCTAAGGCTCTCAAGTTACTCCAACAGTACGTACCAATCCTACTTTCGGCGTATCTGATGACGGGGTATACTCATCTATGTACGCACATCTTCTACACATACGTCCACGTATGCTGCACCTTTCTCGTTACAGGCTGAGCGAGAAGGAAGATGACATGAGGGACAAACTTGATCCTTCCATTTCTTATCTCCAGAAGTTGGGCCCAGAATACCTAGATCAGATCTTTGCGTCTGCGCGTTGGGTATTCGAGCAAGACGGAGAGATGGCTTTCAAGGTCGGTGACGAGCACTTCCACTTACTCAAAGGTCGCCCTCATCCACAAAACGCCTGGTGCAAACATTCTCCATGTAGATCTTCACTTCAGACGACGTTGAGCTCCCACGTGGTCCAGTCACAGATTACCTCGAGAAAATCGACCCTCAGATAGCTAGTCATTACCTCGAGTATCTCATTGACGAAAGAGAGGAGACTAGTGTCGGTTTTCATGACCGGTTGACGGAACTGTATCTTGGTATTACGATGAATGCCAGGAAGAGGGGGGATGAGAGTGAGTCCTTTTTCTTCTTCTGTTCCTCGTATGCACAGGAACGTGAAGGCTGACAGGTTGATTTTATTTGAACAGAGAAACGCTCGGAAGTGTATGCGAAGCTTTTGAGGTTCATTAATACGACGGAATCTTATCGGCCTGCTCGGTTGTATGGGTTGCTTTCAGAAGGTTGGCAACAACATCCCCTCTTCCCCTTCCCTTTGAGCCTATCATTGGTCGAGAGTCGTGTCATCTAACTCAACCTCCACAGACCTTTACGAAGCACGCGCGATCCTGCTCGGACGTATGAACAGGCACGAACATGCTTTAGAGTTGTATGTCTATAAACTTGGAGACTTTGCCAAGGCCGAAGAGTAAGTCTCCCCTTCCTTTTCCGAGTACTCGACTCGCTTGACCTAAATCATCCAGGCACTGTAAACGTATCTCCCCCCCCTCTCCAACACCCTCACCGATCTTCCTAACGCTCCTTAAACTCTACTTGCGCCCCACGATCCCCGATCCGCCGGACCTTCTTACTCCCGCACTCTCTCTAATCGCCCGCCACCGTACCCGGCTCGACCCCATCGAGACCCTTCAACTCCTCCCACCATTCGTGAGCGCCCAAGATGTAAAACCATTTTTAGCCCAAGCATTGAGAGCGCCCGTGTTTGATAATGCTGTTGTGAGGGAGGTGAACAAAGCTAGGCACGAGGGTGTTGAGAGGAAATTGATGGTGCTGGAGTCGAGACGGGTGAAGGTGACTGACAGTCGGATGTGCGTCCAGCAGAATATTAATGCTTCGTTTCCTGTCGTTTCGTTCAACTCTGTTCTTTTTTCCCTCTCTCTTCGACCAGATGATAGAGCTGATATTGGACGTTTCTGTAGATGCCCACAGTGTCACAAGCGGCTTGGGAACAGTGTCATTGCGGTACACGCTCCTCGGTTCGTCTACTTTTTCTTTCTTTTTTGATTGTTCGTTTATGCGGTGTTGCTTATTGTTACTATTATGTTGTGACAGGGGTGAGGTTACACATTATCAGTGTCGGGAGGCGTTTTCCAGGAAACTGAATGCTATGCGACAAGGGTGAGGAGGGTGCAACCTTGTCAGACACTTTGACTGTCACACTGGAATTAATAGTCTTGGATGTGTGAGGTAGACAACTGGGAGCTTGCAGTCACAGAATAATGACACAGTACACTATCTCATAATGCATGCCCAACCTTGGGAACCACCTCCATCCCTGCCAAATTACTGTCAATCACAACTGGCACAGGCCTGACTTCTGGTCATGTGAGATCTTGACCCCCCATTTGTTCATCTTGTTGATGGTCTCCTTGGAGTTCTTTGTTCAGCCCCTCAAGCTTTCATGAGTCTGCAACTCGTTGGGGGTGTTGTCCCCAATCCCCCTTGGTATGCTGCAGGATGATGCATGGTCCACTGCATGGTCCACCCATCACCCTGTCATCCTATTCATCACTGTAATTCCTCTCTATATACTTGGTTCCTCACCCAGGCAACATGCCCCAGCAGTGGTCCATCCATGGTCCTGTCATTCTCCTTATTGATCTTTTGTTTAATGCAGAACCAAAGTCACTATATGCTGTCATTCAAAGAACACCTCTAAGTACTTCTATATATACCACAATCCACTGTTTTTGTATCATTCTGTTCTGTTGGAATAGCAACCTTGACACATCTGGGATTGAGGAAAAGATGTGATCTGAACTGGTAAGTTTTGGTTAGGTTTAGAATTTATGTGGTCTAACTTGGTGTACATAGTGGACATCTTGTAAGCTTTTACATTTGATCAATCAAACCTCTTAAGTACTTCAGTAAATACAACATTTGTGGTTTTTGTAGTATTTTGATCTTGTGGAAAAATAACTCTGATGTTATGAGGATGAGTACAGCATGAAAGAGCTACATATAGCTGTCCATGAGAAAAAAAAAGAGTACATAAATCTAATCCATCATGTTGGACACTTTGTCCTTGAGACTTGTTGATGGTCATTGCAAAAGCAAGGCATACAGGAAACTGGTGGCAGTGGAATGGAACAGGAAACTCCTCTTTGTTTGCATCCAAGGACATCCATGGAATCAATACAATGTCATCATCACCACCTCAAACTCCTTCATTTTCCTTTTGCAAAACATGATATTGAAGAATGTGTTGAGTAGAACCCACCAAGAGCATACATGTGCCATTGTAAAGGCCATGGCTTGGGTCCAAATTCTGCAGTAGCATGAGTGGTACTCCATCCTTAAGCTCAAGCTTGTGAAGGGGAAATCCAGAAGGATCCAATGTGTGAAGAAACTCTATAGGAATATATTTGTACTCCCTTTCAGTGACAGAATCTGTGCTGGTATACACCACCTTTTCTCCTGTAAAGGATGAGAGAATTGATGTGTTGATCTCATTCACATCTGTGTTCTTGACAGAGAGCATGGCATGATCCAAGAAGTATCCATCTGGCAATGGTGCTGGATCAAGTAGCTCACTATAGAGAGTATTGATAAATAAATACACATTATTATGGGCACAGCACATATGATCAGGGAGAGTAACTT